>JANSVA010434044.1:0-18668 GCA_025504915.1 Erythroxylum reticulatum | reverse complement strand
ATAAGCATCATATATTTCAAAACCATTTCCATCTTCATCTCATCATCATCAATAATTCAAGTATCAAACATGTAACAGTTTCTTAGATCAATCAAAAGAAATAATGCAATAAGTATGAAGCAATTTGAAATCATTTTATTTTCTTATTTTGGAAGAGAAATATTCACGGCTTAGTAACTCTATTATAAACATGAAACCTACCTTGAATTTCTTTCTTAAACCTTGCTCAAAGATGTCTTTCCTCTTGCTCCTCTTGACTCTTTTTCCCCACTTTATTTCCTTAAACAACAACCAAAATTCCATTCAATTTGGTTCAATAATTGGAAAGTTACTTCCTAAACAATTTCGGACTATCCTTATGCATGAAACAAAATTCTATGCTCGACATCCATCCAAAAATTGAGATTCTTAAAGACTAAATTTAGACATGATTCCTTCACACAATTTATATCTCTATGTCTCTAGTTTACACCAAATCAAAAATCATCTCATTTGAACATCTACACAAAAAGTTATGCCCAAATACTAAAGTATATTTGGTGTTGGAAAGTTCACCATGGCGAGCTAATAAAAGTTTGTTTCGTCCAGAAAGGGAAAAATTCACCCAAATCAAGAGTTCGCCGCAGTAAGGAATGTTGGCTGCGGCGAACTTTGATAGAAGCATCACAGACACTTCAATTTTTTTCTTGAAATTTTTACTTCCCTTCTAATACTACTAACACACCTTAAACCTCAACCATCATTGCTAATTCTTGTTCACTTCATTCTTTACTCCATTTCAACTCAAATTCATTCACAATTACCTCATAATCTGTCTTTGATCATTAACCATAAAAGATTGAAACATTTTCATAAACCATTCATCCACAACTTCCTACACACATTCAACCATGTTTTCACTTCTAACTAACCCTAAATATGCTTCATCCAACAATTAAGAAAGGTTAATGCTTATACTTATTTGTTGAAGCTTCACAATCTTCAAACTCTTCAAGAATCTCCAAATCCTAGCCTTTCTCTTCTTTTTCTCCTTTCTTCTCCCTTACTCACGATTCTTTCTTCAATTTAAAGAAATACAACAACTTCTTTCACTTACCCTAAATGATCATCAAATGTCCATTATGCCCTTCCATGTAATGCCTTAGCCTTTTAACCTTAAGTGATCTTCCAATTTTGCCCTTATACATTCTTACTTCTTTAATTTAACTTACACCATACTATACTCTATCTTAATCTTAATTTCTCCATTTAATACTTCCAATTCCATCAATCTAAGCAATAAATCCTCCAATCGTTGACATGCTAATTAAACTCCAAACAAAATAATTTATATTCCAAGACCACAACATTTAATCAATTCACGCTTAATAAAATTAAAAAAAAATTAGGGCCCGACATGGAAGATGTGAGGAACAACATTAGTTGGGTGAGGAATCAATTGACCTTGGTCACGGTATGGCCATTGTGGGCAGTTTTTATATTAACTTCATAGAGATACTCATATTTCTTAGACAGAAGGTCAAAGGCCATTAATAGTGGAGTTTCTGTTGAGGATCTTTAGAGTAAAACTGTAATGCATGGGACTTTGGGAAATTGTGAGAAGGATGTCGAGACTCGTGAGGCCTTCAAAGAACATGTCCACGAAGAAAACGAGCGTCGTTGAGTTGTTCACAAAGTTACTGCTCCTCCACCACTGGCGTCGAATGTGCCTCCCCTCCACACCACTTCCAACCTTGGTAAAGGTAATAGATATTTTTATTGGTTTGGTAAAGTATACAAGGCACGAAGCAACCGCCCCAGCCCCTAACACACAATTTCTAGGTGCACACTTTTACCTTATACCTCTTCAATTTTTCATGCAAGTTTATTATCGGGTGTCTTTGGGCATATTCTGGTTAGTAAGTTCTTATTTTAGTTGTCTCCTTGAGTGTCTCTTGGACGTTTATGGTGGTATCGGGTGTCAGTCCCAATTTTTTAGTGCATTCTTCATTGTTTTTTTTAACTACGATGTACTGGTATTGTCTAGTTTTCTGAGGGATGATGAAGCTCGTGGGTAACGTCCGACCTCGCTATGGAACAAGCCAGAGTGGGTTATGCTTCTAGGATCCTGTTTGTAGCTCTTGTCAGCTCTAACAAAGATGGTTGTTAGGGGACAGTGAGGCTCTGTGACATTGCTTTGACATTGATGAACGTATCTTACGTATAGAGTCTGGCACACCACCCGTTCCCTCTACAACCTGCCTTAAGCTGATTGACAACTCTACTATAGTAGGATGCCAACTGACAAATCTACTATAGTGAAGGTAGTCAATCTTTTTTATGGAGAACCGTTGGTATTCCACTTTTAAACCTTTCGAGTCTATTAATACAAGACTTTTTCCTTAGTTTTTTTTCAACTTGACTCAACAACTTTTCATAAAAGCCTCTTACTTTAGAATCGACCCTTCTTTCCCCTTAACTTTCATGCCTCAACAGTTGAAATTCTCAACTACGAATTTGTCTATGCGGAAGTTTCTGGCATCCACCTATTTATTGTTACTTTTATTACTTTTGTTACTATTATTCGTAGTTTGGTATTAATTTTTTTAATCTATTACTATTATTTATATCTTTATTGCTATTATTTTTATTCTTATTATTTATTTATTTTGATTATTAATTAATTAATTTATTAAGTTATTTGATTATTAATTTTTTGTTCATTATTATCAATTTTTTATTCCTATTAGTAGTTTAGTGTTATTATTTTTATTTTTATTATTAGTATTATTGTTATTATTATTTTACTATTATTATCCTTTTATTGAGTTTCTTACTAGCTTTAGTTTTTTTATTTTCATTTATTATTATTATTATTATTACTACTACTACTACTACTACTACTACTATTATTCTTATTATTCTTATTCTTATTTTTCTTCTTCTTCTTCTTATTATTATTATTTATGATTATTATTATATATTATTCTTACTTCCTTTTGCAGTGGGGTGTATTAGTTTCAGCTTTCACGAATTTCTTAGGATAGTACATGTGGGAAACGTAAGTGACACGGGTTAGGAGAGATGCGTTCCGATCACACGGATAGAATTAGTTCAAGCGGGTCGGTGCAAGCAACTTACAGGAATAAAGACGGAGATGATGTAATAAGGATAGGCTCTTGGAATGTGGGGACCCTCACCGGAAAGTCCCTAGAATTGGTAGAGATTTTAGACAAGTATAGGATACATACAGCATGCATTCAGGAGACTAAGTGGGTAGGAGCTAAAGCAAAGGAGATAGGAGGGTTCAAATTATGGTACTCGGGTAGTACGCAAAAGCAGAATGGGGTAGGTATTTTAGTAGACAAGCGACTTATGAATAGAGTAATGGGGATCACAAGGATCAATGATAGGATAATGGTGGCAAAAGTTGTTTTAAGCAGTGGGGCTCTCAATGTAGTATGTGCGTATGCATCTCAAGCTGGTGCAGACGGACAACAAAAACGTATTTTCTAGGAGACACTGAAGGGGGTGCTTTCGCAAATCTCTAATACTGAGCAGATCATCTTAGGAGGGATTTTAATGGGAATATAGGGGCAGTTTCAGACGGTTATACAGGAACTCACGGGTGGATTTATTAGACGTAGCCTTGGCTTATGAGTTAGTATTAGTAAATTCCTTCTTTAAGAAAAAAGAAGCGCACTTGGTGACATTTCAGAGTAGCATGACAAAGACGTAAATTGATTATCTTCTTGTCTGGACGAGTGCCAGATTATGGTGTAAGGATTACAAAGTACTTCCATCCACATGCCTATCAACCCAACATAAATTGTTAGTTTTGGATCTAGGATTTAAGGGATGGAAAGCACAGCTATTTACCAAGCCATTCCCCAAAATTAGATGGGGGAGACTCAAAGGGGACATGGTGGAACAATTTAGGACTCAGGTTAGGAACAATGCACCGTGGCATGTGTGTGGGGATGCGAATCAAATGTGGCAAGGAGTAGCCCCCATAGTGAGAGAGACCACCACTAAACTCCAGGGGTTTCTAAAAGACAGGGAGGGGGGTGGATGGAATCCTGGTGGTGGTCAGACGAGGTCCAAGGGACGGTAAGGGCAAAAAAGAGAGCTTTTAAAGATCTGCTGGCAAGTGCAATAGAGGAGG
The DNA here is from genome assembly GCA_025504915.1 of Erythroxylum reticulatum. Classification (NCBI taxonomy): domain Eukaryota; kingdom Viridiplantae; phylum Streptophyta; class Magnoliopsida; order Malpighiales; family Erythroxylaceae; genus Erythroxylum; species Erythroxylum reticulatum. The sequence goes on along the minus strand of JANSVA010434044.1, from coordinate 14,524 downwards.
AGCATATTATTAATAGAGTGAGGTATAAACTGGCAAAATAGAAGGAAAAGAAGACTATCGCAGTGGCTAAAGGAGATGCTTACGAGAATATGTATAGGGATTTGGATACGGTGAAAGGAGCACAAAGAATTTTCAGGATAGCGAGAGATAGGCCACGTGTGATGGCAGATTTTAACCAAGTCTGTTGTATATGTGACGAAGTAGGACAAGTACTCACAGAAGCCCAAGCCATCAATCAGAGATGGAAGAGATACTTTTATGGCCTTTATAACGAAGATATATTGATCAATATAGAGTTAGGGGAACCTACCGTGTTGGGACTATATCTAAATAGGTACTCATGGGGAAGGATCACATGGGGAGAAATTACAAAGGTTTTGAGGGGGATAGGGAGTGAAAGGGATGTAAGATCGGATGACATCCCCATAGAGTTATGGAAGCAAATAGGAGTTGTTGGTGTTAAATGGTTAGTTAAGTTCTTTAATATGATCCTCGAGTTAGCCAAGATATAGGATGAATGGAGATTGAGTAGGTTAATCCCCCTGTATAAGGCCAAAGGAGACATTCAACAATGCCAAAACTATTAAGGCATCAAATTACTAAGTCATACCATGAAGCTGTGGGAGAAGGTAATCGAAAAGACAATCCAGAGAGCTGCCTCTATTTCGGCCAACCAATTCAGCTTTATGCCTAGTAGGTCCACAACAGAAGCAATACATCTACTTCAGAGACTAATGGAATGCTACAGGGAACGAAAACGGGATTTGCATATCGTTTTTGTAGATTTGGAGGAGGCATATGACAGGGTTCTTAGAGAACTTATATGGTGGTGTTTGGAGGCAAAGGGCATTCCTAAGACGTATATCAGAATGATTAAGGATACATATAATAGAGCATTGACTAGCGTAAGGAAGATAGGAGGCAACACGGAAGCATTCTTGATTAGTGTGGGACTACACCAAGGCTCGAATTTAAGTCCTTTTCTATTCACATTAGTGTTAGATGAAATTACCAAACATATTCAAGGAGAGGTAACTTGGTGTATATTATTTACTGATGATATTGTCCTGGTGGATGAGACCAAGGAGGGAGTCAATGCCAAGTTAGAATGTTGGAGAGTAGCATTAGAATCAAAAGGTTTTAGAATGAGTAGGTCAAAGATAGAGTATTTAGAATGCAACTTTTTGGGTAGCTAGATGGTACAAGAGGTGACGATAGCAATTGGCACTAACATCATATCACAGAAATTAAGTTTTAAATACCTCGTATTAGATATTACATCGTATTAGATCTGGGTGGTCCAAATGGCGGAGTGCATCAGGTGTCTTATGCGATAAAAAAATCCCTGTAAAACTCAAAGGGAAGTTCTATAGAATGGTGATTCGGCCAACCGTATTATATAGAGTAGAGTGTTGGCCTACTAAATGTAGGCATATGCGACAGTTTTTGGAAGCAGAAATGCATATGTTGAGATGGATGTGTGAAATTACCATAAAAGATAGGGTACGGAATCAGGTCGTGAGAGACAGATTACAAGTGGCTAGCATTATCGATAAATTAAGAGAGAAAAGGCTTAGGTGGTTTGAGCATGTGCGTAGGATGCCATCTGATGCTCCAGTATGACGATGTGAGTTAATAAACCTTAGTGGATACAAGAGAAGGAAAGGAAGGCCTTACAAGACCTGGAGGGAAGTTATTAAGAAAGATATGTCAGAGTTGGCACTCACTGAGGTAGTTGCTAGAAATAGGAAAGTCTGGCTTGATAGGATAAAGGTAAACGACACCTACTAGAGTCCTCGCGCCTCATACTTATCGTATAGGAAGTACAACTGAATGTCCGTTATACCTCTGCGAGTTGTAAATCTTAGGTCGAGGCGTCAAGTCAGGTATAGTTTTTCCCACGATGAATGCCAAAGTGTAAGGTACTAGCAAATTGGGTCAACCAGCAGGTATGTCCTTATTTGTTTGGTATCATAATTCTTTTTACTTAAATATTCTACGCTTTTTTCCCTCATCACTATTTTCCTATCACATCTAGATGTGAGTCTACTGGAAACAACATCTCTATTATGTAGGGATAAAGTTGCGTACTGTCAGACCTCCCCAGACCCTGCTTCACTGCAGGACTTCAGACTGTGTGTGATGATGATGATGATGTTTTTAGTTATTTATTTCTTACTTGTTTTTAAGTTTTTTTATCAAAATGGGAGAAAGAAAAAAATAATAATTTTTTTCTTCTAATTTTTTGTTGCTTCTAGGACTATATAGTCACGATTAGAGAATGAATTGAATAAAAAATTTCGTGGCAACTTGAGCATGTACTTTTACTTTTGTGATTATTGATGTGCATTATGTTTAGAAGAGTAGTGACTAGTGGTAAACAAAGCTAGTGACATTTTGAGCCTTATTAGACTGACACATCCATATCAATCTCATTGTCTTTGTTTATGTGTGACCTTCATGACATGTACATCCTAACTTTGCCTTGATTTACTATTCGAGACCATATTCTTATCATATGTATTAATATGAAAATGATTAGGCATTCTTTATTTTTCCAAGCTACATTAGCCAAATAGTCTACTCATCATATGATTTTCTCTTGATATGCCCCTTTGAGCTTTATACCTTTCTTTTTGTATAAACCACATTATATTCTTTAAACGTAACTAAATGTCCTACCTAACCCATAAAGCTAGTGAAGCATTTGTGATTGTTTAGTTTGTGGATATACAAAAGTATAAGTGTGAGGTGTACATATGTGTGGGTTGGTTATAATGTTAGGATGTTTTTTTATATCATATCATTGAAATTTCCATGTTGATATAGTTTCTTTTAATTTTTTATAAGAGAAAAGCAAAAGAAAAGAAAAGAAAAGAAAAGAAAGAAAGAAAAAGAAAAAGAATGAAAAAAAGTTTACATAAATGTATCAAGGAGGAAATGCATATGTGGTTTGCAAAGTCATTCATGATTAATACATCTTCCTAAAGTTGTATTGAATGGATTATTAAAGTATGTTGAATATGAGGTAGATGTTAGCTTGGGAGGTTCACTCTTAATGGTTTTAATGTATTGTCATCAATTGTATCAGTGATTCCTTCAGATTGGTTTATGCTTCATGTGGTTTGTTTATGAGAGCTTGGATTTGAGTTGTGAAACATCATTTTTACGTTCATCATAGTTGAAGTACACAATTGTGAGTGAATGTTGGTTTTTGCCCTTGATAGTATATTGAGTGTTGCTTTTGTTTCACTAGATTTAATGGTAATAAGTGTAAATTGCATTGTGTTTTAGGGTGGTTTATGCTTCATGTGGTTTGTGTATGAGAGCTTGGATTTGAGTTGTGAAACATCATTTTTACATTCATCATAGTTGAAGTACACAATTGTGAGTGAATGTTGGTTTTTGCCCTTAATAGTATATTGAGTGTTGCTTTTGTTTCACTAGCTTTAATGGTAATAAGTGTAAATTGCATTGTGTTTTAGGGCATAGTTTGATATGTGTTTAGCCATTAATTCGATCATTTAGTATGTGTTTAGGTTATACTTGTGATAGTTTGTTAACTATTTATGTTTTAAGTGTTTAATAGGTTAGTACAAGTCTTTGAGCTTAAATATTATGTTTTTTAGGTACTTTGATGTGTTTGCTAGTATTTCAGGGTTAATATCGAAGAATGGAGGAGTTTTAGAAGACATTCGGGCTAAAACAACAACTCACGATGGTGAAAGAAGGCTTATATGTAGGCCATGATCGTGGCCCTTGCATCGAATAGACACGTAGACACTCAAGAACGTTAAGTTTTGAGGGATTTTTTATACTTTTTGGAAGAAGGGTTACCCAAAACATAAGAGGATATTTAAAGAACAAAAAAGAGGTAGAAGAGGAGCTTTTGCATCAGCCACCTTGAGAAACCCTAGAGAGAGATCATCGAGAGATAGAGGAATAGAAGGAAGAGAGAAAAGGAGAAGAAGTTGACTCAATGTACTTCCCGGATTAGGAGTTTCTCGACGTAGCTGCCTCCCATCATCCATTTAGATTGTATTTCCTATTTAATTTCATTTTAGTTATTATATAGAATTGGATTGAATAGTTGATGATAAGATCTAGAATGTTGAGAATGTTTTAAACTCACCTTCGAAATTTTATTCTTAAATTAACAAAAAATTCAATTGTTTATGTGTTTATTGGATTTGTTGTGGTTTAATTCTATGATTGCATAATTCAGTAATAAATTGAGAGGGTGAATCGAATAAAAAATGATTAAACTGGACTAACGAGAGTTAAATGATTTAATAGAACAACAATTGAATCAGATCGAGAAATTGTGCCAAGAGAAATCTTGCATAGGTTTTCAATAATTTATTAGAGAACTTCAGAAACTAATTAAGGTTTTGGATAGGTTGTAAATTGAGAAATTGCAACTTCCATAATGTAATTAGGGTTTATGATTTAGGGTTAATGGTTATAACTCGAGAGAGAGTAATCAACCCTAGGATAGTCTAGAACCAATAATCCGATAATTCATAATAAGTTAGGTTAGCATCAAAGATAGGTAAAATTCCCTTTCTCTCAATTAGTAATTTCTTTCGATCGATTCTTGTGTGTGTTGCAATTGCTTAATAATTAGTATATTTGTATTTGATTCTTAATTTGATTGATTGAATTGAATTCTCGTTTTTGGTTTCGTTGCATCTTAGATTTTTGTTATTATTTTTGGCCTTAGATTTTATAATTAGATTAACTCCCTCCTTGTGGGATCGACACCTTTGGTACTACGCTAATGAACTGTGCATTTGTGGATTATCAGAGGTTAATAATTTAAACTTACACGACCAAACACCTGATCAAATGGCTTTCATACTACTTGACCAAAATACATCTCACCTTACCTTTGCCCACATTATAACCTTAAAAAGTCCTTTGATTCATGATTATGCATGTGAACCTTAGTGGTAGAAAAATGAAATGATATGCAAAGTTATGGAATGGCATGATCATGATTGTGTTTAGTGTGCCCATAGATATATCTTGCTTAAACACATTTTCCAAGTCTACCATTAGATTGCTTGGTTTTTAAAGGTATTGAATGTTGATTAATCATGAGTAAAAGCTTGTAATGTTAAGTTCTTATTATGGTTTTTGAAAATCATTTATCTTTATTTATGATTATGTATTATTGGAACATATGGAAAATGAGTGAATATTTTGGGTCCATGAGCTTAATTTTGATGTTTTGCCCAAGGATGACCAAAAGCTAAGTGTGGGGGAAATTCATATGTGCTTAATTAATGATGAATTTATTTAATAACACTTAGTGAATATTTCTAGGAAAGTGCTTAAGATACTGACTTTGACTCATATGTTGTTTTAGGCATAATTCGGAAGTGAAAGAGCTAAAGTGAGTCAAAAGCATTACAATTGAGCCGTTTTTTTAAGATTCACAATCTTTTGTCTCCATAGAACAACAAGAAGAAGGATTAGATCAAGAGGGGACAATAAAATGCATGAAGATGAAGACAAAATTCATAAGAATGCAAGTCACGACCATAACATAAAGTGCCATGGGCGTGACTAATGGTGCACGACCATGACACAATATGTCATGGTCTTGACTTACCTTGCATGGGCGTGACTTAAGTATTCACACTCTTAAGTCACGCCCATATTGAGTCATGCACTTGACTTAACATGTCATGGTCGTGATTCTCATACATATGCTACCTAAAACTTTAGTTTTCAATATAAATACACATCTGATGATAGAACGAGGGGTTTATTAAATTTTTGGTGTGTTTCGGTCGAGAGAAAAGAGGAGAAGGTATTTTCGACTGGTTTGAATCATTAGGGACCTTCGAGAGCTTTGCTAGAGCATGAAGAGGGAGGTAAGTTTTCCCCATAAAAAGACCCACGAAGGAGTAGCTTCTTGATGCCTGTTCGGAGGTGATATCGACGTTGATAACTCAGTTAAGCATTCTTTCTTTTTATTTGTTGTTTCTTTCTCTCTTTAGAAATTAATTACGTTATCCAATGTGTACGGATTTGGATATTGTTAAAAGATGATTTTAATGTGTTTATTAGATCATTTATTTACAAACCCATTGATAGAATATTCAATGTAATCTATAATTGTTATGTTGAAATTCATTTATAGCGACTAATGGTTCGTAATCATTATGGATAACATAACCTAGGTTAAATGATGCTTCGTATGTGATTATTTCTTTGATTAATCAATTTTCCTAATTCATAATGCAGTTGCCCAATTGAATCTAAAGATTGTATCCTAGATTATTCGGTGGCTAGGTCTAATTAATGATCGTATCTTGATTAAATATAACCTAAGGGAAAACTCAGGTTAATAAATTAAACTACAATTATAATTTCTAGGAGAGGTTTGAGAATAACAAATCATCGAAATATGCTTAATTAAGGTGTAGGCTGAGATAAAATCAAAGAACTGGATTCCTAACGAATTCACCACTTTCATCACTTTGTATGTTTTCTTTAATTTTTTTTCTTAGTTTAGTTTCATTTTATTATCTTATTTCAAACCAACCAAACTCGCCTAATAACTTTATACACATTTTCTGTGTGATCAACCTAGACTCACTACTGCTATAATAGTAGTCTAGTTTTTATTTTGATTAGCACACATTGTCATCTGCCTATTCCTACTAAAGCAAATCCTAAAATTCATGGAATGACATTCACCTTTAGGAGTGGAAACAAGCTTCAAGAAGAAGAAGAAGAGGAAGAAGAAGAAAAAGAAAAAAAAAGCCTCTATCCAAGAAGATGAAGTAGTGAAGTGGTAAGAGGTAATTAAACAAGATAAGCTAAAAAACCTTTGTCTAGGAAGAAGAAGAATAAGGATGCACAAAGATAGTTTAGGAAGAACTGACAAAGGAACCATATAAGGAAACTACCAATGAGTCATTGGTATTCACCTTGAGTACGAAGGGTTCCTAATTTGTCAAAAGACAAATTGCTTGATTTAGCTAATGATTCAGGTAGTTTTTTTATCCCTTATTTTATTAACAGTTTGTCATTAAAAAGGGCATTAACGTATGTGATTGTATTAAGTAATTTCATAAGTTATATCTTGATGATTAGCTTCCAACAGGTGACTTACTTATAGGATATGAAACTGTTTTATGGAGAAATTAGTGCAAGCAAGCCATTGATTATAGACCCATGATGAGGGTAAACGTGTAGGGTACGTCGAGTTAATGACATTAAAGAAGCACTACGAGGGAGGCAACTTATAAGTTAGTTTTAATTTTATTTTAGATATTATCTTATTTTTTCTTTCACGTTAGCATAGGTTTTAGTTAATTAATTTTTGTTCAGTGTGTTTTAGGATAGAAAGATTTAGCTTCTTGGAAAAAAAATTGTGAATAATTAGCAATGTTAGGGTATGCATGTTTATAAGTTACAATGCTAAAGTGAAAATTTTTATGTTTGAGCATCAAATTTTAAAGTTGCATATGTTTACAGAGAGTTACAAGCTCTTAGGACACACTAGTGTAGTTTTATAGGTTTTGATACACTCCTGTGTAAACCTGCAAAAAGTTGTAACTCAGTGATATATACGATTTGTTACAAGACCATGAATCAAACTGTATGCTCTTGCGATACACCTTCAAAAACCCTAACTCTCATATATTCCACTTTCTCTCATTCCTCTCTCACTACCATCGTCGCTCCCATTTCTCCCTTTCCAATTTTTAGCATTTTTAGCCAGCTTAACAACACCCAAGTAAGTAATTCTTCCAATTTTAGTTATTTATACCTGTTTAATTGGATGTTATCTTTGTTTTGGTGAATTTTGCTCGACAATGCTAAAATTGAGAAATTGGGGATTTATGCAAATTTTTGTGATTTATGTCTAATAATGGTTTGATAGTTGATTATTTTTAATACCCAATTGATTTTATAACTTAATTTAACTAATTGCACGAAATTTGGATGAAAATTATACTTCCATCATGTAAACTTGCAATTTTTGCTCACTAAGTGTTTAATTGTGTTTTTTTTTCATTTAACTAGGTTAGTTATTTATTATTGGGCTTGTGTTTAATTGCATAAGTTTAATTTTAATTTTGTCAGTTTTGTGTAATCATAAATTTAAGGTTTCTAATTTAAAATTTATGGTTAGAATGGTAATTTAACAATTACATTACTTTGTTAATTACAAGACTTTGAGATTAATTAGTTCGTTAGATAAATTTATTTAATTGTTTATTTTGTTAATTTATTAATTATTTCTATATGTTAGTTCTTTTTCATTGTAATTTGTTTTTATATTTAATATTTTAGTGAGGATCATAATTAATTTTAAATATGGGGTAACACATATTCTTGTAAATTATCTATCAATCTTCTCACACTTATTCAAAGTTTTAGGCACAATGACAAGATCATGACATGAAAGGAGACTCCCAGAAAGAGACAACGAAGAGAAGGATCTTCCGCTATAGCTCAGTCCCTAGAGGAACCATGGATGTTACTTTTCAATGTCAGGGCCTAGGAGGAACAATATCAATGGCTAAAGGATAAGTAGTTCAACGCAATCAAATACATCGACTAGGAGGCACTGAATCAAATTGGCTTAGCCCAAGAAGTTTGGGATTTTGTGGATATTGGCGCATGGTCCCAATTCTTTGACATTATGGAACCTTTATATCAAAAGCTTACACTAGAGGTCCTCACCACATTCTTCGTGGAGAGAGATTGTTATGGAAAGGATGTACCAAAATGAGCTACATAGAATTCTCCATCATGATGGGTTTTTATGAATAAGAGTACATAGGGACATCGAATGAAGTACATTACATTAGGGATTGATTTTTTGTACATATTATCTCCTCGACACTTTTGAGATGCGGTAAATGACTACTATGATGGCATTTACTTTGATAGTGATGCAATATATGTGCATGGTACATAGATGGTAAGGTCCTACAAGAGATATCTACAAACTTACTGGAGAGTTCCTGAGTTGACACCAGAAGGTAGAGGCAGATAAGAGCAACCTATAGCGGAGTAGCAGCCGCATCCACAACCACGAAGGGAAGATGGGTGGGCTAGCGTTTGGGAACTTAGAGGATATTTTGACTTCAGCAGGCAGAGTTTCTGGAGCGAGTAGGATGGTTGGAGATAACGGTTGCATGATTAGGCAAGCTCCAGTAATGGATCACATTGTAACATTACTCAAAATAACTAGACCTACAACTAAAGCAGTGGTGGGTCTAGGTTGATCCTACAGAGAGTGTTCAGTTAGCTTTTGTTATGAAAAGAATTGGTGTTTAGGATTAGAAGAGTTTGTTTGTTTCCAAATATGAAAATAAAATGAAACTATACTAATAAAAACAAATTAAAAAATTAAAAATTGATGAAAGAGATGAAATTGTGTAATAACCGATTCCTACACCTAAGGGGTTAGACTAGTCACATGAGTCATATTATGTGAAAACATACGAAATGCATTTCATTTACATGCATCATAGACATATATAGACATAAATCATGATTTAGAAACAATGCAAAGATAGTAAATGTACTTAATTGACCTATTCAGGGTATAAAAGATTTTCGATGTGATCAGTATTATTTTTTTCTTGAATTTTGGTTTGGAAAATTGATGCTAAAGATAGGTGTTATTGAAGTGTTCTTGAATATGGAAAATTAGAGTTGTAAGTCGAAATTCTGGGTTCAATTTAATCTTCCTATTTGGACCTATTTTTCATATCTTTAGAGCATGAATTTAAAGAAACTTAAAGAACAAAAGTTGTAGATATAGGTCTTAACTTGATCGCTGTGAAAGTGGTGTGATAAAATAGTGAATATAGCTTAAGTGTTTTCCTAATACTGCCCGTTACAGACCTTGTTCATGAACCTTATATTATTTCTTGATTTTTGAGGACTTTATAGCTTGAATTAGTAAAAGTATAAAATATGAAAATGTTTATTGATGTTTTATTAAGGTTCTTGTGAAATGTTTTAGCTAGAAGATGTTTTTATAATAATTTATTGTGATTTTGGTATGAAGATATCGAAGCTGGAAAAACGAAAATTGAAGGAAATGGATAGTGAACTTTTTGTTCACTAAACCTACAGTCGTGGGAAATGTTTGGAAGGTAAAAGGTTTCTATTTTTCTTTTCCATGATTATGGAAAGGTACCCACAATCGTGGGAATTTCTTTGACAAGAGAAAATGTCATTTTGTGAGATTGTTTAACCAACTAAGGATAAGTTACCTTACCTTGGTGTCTTTAGACTTAATTGAGGTTTAAAATGAACCTAGATGGTTGCTAAATTAAGTGGTTAAGTGATTGATAAGTTTAGGATGTTGATTGATGTTAGAATTGAGGAATGGACTGACTTGATATAAATGTATCTCAACTTGGAATTTATAAGTTGTTAATGGTGTAAAAGTGTTCTTATGAATAATATGAATTAGGTATGAATGAATGAGAATTGGGAAATCGTGTGGATGAATAATGCTAGGAAATGATTGGTAAATGTATGATTGATGAACTTAGGATAATCAAGTTTCACAAGATATGATATATGAATGATCAAGATTTGTGAATAAGGATACATACCCGGGAAAGTCAATTGAGCATGCCTTAAACATGACACATATACATGTGCATGATTAAATATTTATTTGATTGAATAATTTAGTGATTTGTATAAAAGTGTGTATTGAATGGTATAGAAGCACAAATTGAGCGACCATATCCAGGCATTGCTAGATCGTCAAGGCAGTAGCTATCTGGAGCATACTATAAGTCAACCTAGATGTGTACTCTCAATTATATATGTGTTTCTGCTTAAGTTATTTTGTGATATTGACATATTTGTGATATTGATGATTCCAGACAATTGAATTTCGGAGTACTTATTATTTGGGAATGTATAGGAAGCGCTGGTTGATTATATGTGAATAAGGAAATATGTGTTCTCAACTGCGTGTTGAATGCTGGACTTGAGTCTGATGAATGTGATCAGTGATTGTGTATATCGAATGAGATACATTGATTAGCATGATACGAGACTTGTTGCATTTCATTTCATCAGTATGCATGATCAGATAAAGGCATTGTGACCAAAGTGATTAGAGTGAAAAGAGCTTTAAGCTTAGTTGTGTGCACACAGAGCCACAGGCTCAACGTTAATGAGGTTGGTATCCACAATAGGTACAGGACAGTATTCTGAAATGAGCCAGGTATCCATAACAGATACGGGATAGTTAAAAAGGCACTCAGTCACAACAAAATAAAAACAAAAGTGGAGTCTCATGTGCATTTGCATATACATATACATACATACATACATATATATATATTCTTACATGTGCCATGAAAATGATTAGAAAACATTATTGATGGTGGTGATTAGTGCTAAGATAATTTATGTATGATGATACTATGAAATGCTATGTTCTTAATATGTTAATAAATTATGATATGTATATCGTGCTTGGCTTAGACATTGATTGATGTGATAAATGAGAAGTGAATTTGAATATTGTGACATGTACATGAAATTGGTTTGTCTTGATATGTTTGTGTCTTAGCTTTGATTGAACACATTGATGATGGTTCACTTACTGAATTCGCAAACTCATTAAAATTGCAACATTGATTTTTAGGTACTAGGGAAGACATAACTTCTAAGACAATCTAGTTTCGGTCTAGAGTTGCCCATTTTGGGAATCAATAATGGATTAAAGGTTGGTCAGCTGAAGTCTGAGAACTCTAGTTAGAACTTTTTGTTTTATATTACCCATTATAAGTTAGATGATATATATAGGAAACTAAACTATTAGTTATTTTGTGATGTATAAATGTGGATTATGAAATGTAATGCCACAGTGTAAATTATGTTATAAATGAAACTACAGTTGAACTTTTGAATATGAATGAGATGAGGCAATTTAGTTCTATAATATTTGTGTATGTATGATGTCATGATTAAGTTATTGATGTGACTACTTTAATATGCCACCCTTATGGGGTAAGTTCTTGGATATTCTCCAAAAATGTCAGATATGTGTCCTATGAGAGTGAGATGTTATATTTTTGGTATCAGAGCATGGTTTGACATCTTTAGGGAGATATAAGGGTACTTAGACATGACATAAAGTGAGAGACTCATTTAGTGATCAGTGTCTTTGTTGTTATAGGTCATCCGCAATAGGAGACAAAGTTGTCGAGTTAGCTGACCTTGAGTCGATAGGAGCTAATAGAGAGTCTCTTATGCCCCAGTCCAATCTAATACCCCCGAGAGTACCTAAGAGGAGAGAAAGGAGGTATGACAAGCTTAGGAAGTAGGGAGTTATGGAATTCTATGGGAGCACAGACCCTACAGAGGCAGAAAATTGGTTAGAGAGGACAGAAAGGATCATGGATTAGATGGATTGTGAACTGGATAAGAGGTTTTGATTATATCGTCTCGTTACTCCAAGGTTCAACTTACCAGTGGTGGAAGATGGTTCCTAGTAGCTTAGTTTGACCCTGTAGACTGATGTGGGAAGAATTTTTGAGGTCTTCAAAGAGAATTACATACCTAAGATCTACCTAGATCAGAAAATGAAGGAGTTCCTTGATTTGAAACAAGGGAACCTCACAGTAGCTAAGTATGAAATGAGGTTTAATGAATTGATGGGATATGCTACAGCCTTGATTCCGATGGAGGAGGACAAATGTAGATGATTTGAAGATGGGTTGAAAATGGAAATTAAAACAAGGCTGGACCAACTTGAGTAGTTTCACTGAGTCGAGAGCTGCCTCGATCATAATTGAGCAACTATTGATAAAGGGATAGATAGATTATAGGCAGGAGTCTATAATGAAGAGGTATGGTGAATTTCAAGCTGAGTCTAGCAAAAGATCCAGGAAATACTAGAGTAGATTGTGCTGATCATAGTTGAAATCGAGACAGTTTACGTTTAGGCTAAGAGGAAGATTGGGATATTTCTGGCAGAGGTTAGGCGTCTGATGGGCAGACTTACAATAGACCACCACAGATGCCTAGCTATGAGCATTATAGGAAGAGACATGGTGGTGAGTACTGGAAACTATCAAGGTCTTATCTATGTTATGGCTCTTTCGAGCACCAGATTAGAGATTATCTAGATATTGTTAGAGCATAGTCGAGCGTGAGGGGTAGATCGGTAACTAAATGACAATCCAACATAGCAGAGTTAATGGAGTAGGATGGAGAGGTAGAGGTAGAGGCAAAGGCAAAAGAAGCTTTACAAGTCTTAGTGCTAAAATAGAGGTGCGAAGCAATCCATCGCATTCTCAGGACAGAGTTTATGCTATCACTAGACAGGAGGCTCAAGACTCCCTCGATGTCACTACATGTGTGTTACATGTCTTTTAATTTGAGGCATTTGCATTGTTAGACCTCGGGTCTACACTCTTATTCATCATACCGCATCTGACACTTAGACTGCACTGTAAGAGAGACACTAAAATGTGGTTTAGTAATGAGTACTCTAGTAGGCAGTACTTCAATGATTAGGGAGATATGTAAGGAATGCATCATACGGATCAATCATGAGGAGCTAAAAGATGACCTAATAGTACTACAGTTGGAGGAGATAGAGATTATTGTAACATCTCATTAGCTGTGGGAAGGTTCAAATAGTAAATGTGAGTGATTTAGGAAAGGCTTAGAAATGCTTCTTCATGGTCATACATAATATGCCATACACATATACATGAATAGTGAATTTATCTACACATGAAAATAAGTGTACATGCATTCATGAATAATTCCGAGTATAATTGGATTGATTTGTGAATTTTTGAGAATTATGAATGTTTTTACATTGGAAATTTTACATGTTAGTGAAATTGTAATATTTTTGAATTTTGGTGAATTTTGGAATTTATAGATGTATTATGGAAAATAGAAAAAAAGAAGTCAAAAGAAGATTGAAGATAATTAGATTGTAAAGATGATAGTTGAAGTAATTAGTTCAAAAGGGAATTAAGTTAGAGCTTAGACCATAGGGAACTGACAAGTGTCACTAACTTAGTAAGTGGGTTTTGTATTTTGTTGAAATAAGTTATAATTATCTGAGAATTGATAAAGGTTTAGCTATATGTCTAAGTTCTTCCTTCTTCATTACCTTCTTTGGATTTCCTCTTAACACACAAAGTTTTCATCAAATATCCTCCTGATACCTTTCTTTACTTTTCCTCTTCTTTATCAAACCCATTTTGCTATTGGTGTTTTCTACCTAATGAAAAACCAGAAGTTGTACAGTTACACAGAGGAGTACGAAGTTTTGCATGGATTTAGGGCTTGAAGGTAGTTGAGGATTTTGTAGTCTTCAATAAGTAAGTAGAGAAGAAATTTGTTAGAGTTATGGATTTATGACATAAAATTGATGAGTCACTGTCATCTACATGAAATATGACATTTACGTATATATATATATATATTCATGAATACTGTGGATGGGATGAAAATTTTGATTGTAGTGTTATTTAGTTTTTGATGGATT
>JANSVA010434035.1:0-18673 GCA_025504915.1 Erythroxylum reticulatum | reverse complement strand
CCCATAAGGTTTCTACTCCATACCACCCCCAAACTAGTGGACAAGTTGAAGTCTCAAATAGGGAATTAAAGAAAATATTAGACAAAACTGTTAATACTTCTAGGCGGGTTTAGTCTTTAAAGCTAGATGATGCACTTTGGGCATATAAGACCGCATTTAAGACACCCATAGGCATGTCAACATTCAAGATAGTGTATAGGAAGTCCTGTCATCTTCCAGTTGAGTTAGAGCATCGTGCATACTGGACTTACAAATTTCTTAACTTTGATTTGTCTCCTGTAGGTGCTAAGAGACTTATGCAGCTTTATGAGCTTGAAGAGTTCCATTTGGATGCTTATAACAATTCGAAGCTGTATAAGGAGTGTGTGAAGAAGTGGTATGACAAAAAGATCCTCCACCGAGACTTTAAGGTAGGCGACCAGGTATTGATCTATAACTCCCGTCTTCGTCTTTTCCCAGGAAAGCTTAAGTCAAGGTGTTATGACCCATTCAAGGTGATCCAAGTCCTTCCTTTTGAGGTCCTTAAGGTAAAATGAGAAAATGAAAACTCGTTCAAGGTAAATGGATAATTAGCTAAATTGTATATTCTCAGGTTTATGGATAAATCTGAGAAGCGATTGTGTCTTCATGACACTTCGCCTCCTTATTCGTAGTGCATGCCTTTCAGTAGGACTGTAGTTTTCTTTCTTTTCTTTTCTTGTTGTTTCCTTCGCATTTCTTTCTAGATTAATGCATTTCTTTAAGTTGTTTTGAGTTTTCTTTAGCTTTGTGTGGTTGGTGACAAAGAGTTCTTTGCCGATTCTTTTTCTGGGAAGTTTCTTCTTCCTTTTTCCTCTCTTTGTGTTTGATTATTGGCTACTTGAACATTAGGGACAATATTCATATTAAGTGGGGGGGGGGGGTTGAGATTATGTGCATGCTGATGATATTGATGTTGACGTTGAGAGATACATACTTGAATGGTTGCGACTCTTTTGGTAGCTAACTTGGATTCTATTTGTGATAAATTTGACCATACGATTCTGTCAAAGTAGTTGGAAGGAGAATTGAGTTGTATGCATGAACTTGGATTAGGCAGCTTGAGAGGATAGTGAACCATATGGATTGATTAAAGTAGTCAATTGTATAAACTTAGTCAATAACTGATGCTGAGTGATGAAGCAATGTATAGAATTTTGATGGATTTTCATTTAAACATATATGAGATTTTGAGCTATATGACTGCATCTCATAGTCATTTATTTTCTTTGATGAATGTGCGGCTTTCCTATATGGATTACCTTCAGAACTTGCTCTGAACTTGTTTGATTCTGCTAGTTACATGGGTTATGGACATGATAAAGGCCTTCTTTATTTTTAACCTTTAGCTTAAATGACCTACCAAGTCAATTTTCCCTTGTTACCCCCTTTGAGCCTTTGTCCTTGTTTGTTTTCGTATTAATCGCATTGCATTGAAACCTGAAATCTTTTAGGCTAACCCTTTTACAAGTTGAATGAAGTACTAAGTAATTTATTCCTTGATTTAGGGATGTTTGTTTTACATGCTATTCTGAGATATTTTAGACATACATCTACTCAGTTGTTGTTGATTTGTGCTACTACTATCTTCTTTTATGTTTATTTTTACCAAAAAAAGAAAAAAAAGAGGAAAAAAGGGAAAGAAAAAAAAGATCAAAACAGTAACGTTTGATAGTGATTAGTAGTTGTGGTCTCGTATTTCTGTTTGTACATTTTAGAAGTTCTTTTTGATTGTCCCACATTACTTAGTACTTTATGAATGCTTGTGAGTAGCCTTTGTCCTTTTTATCTTACCTTAACCTAAGCCCCATTACAACCCTTAATAAAAGCTCTTTTGATCCATGATGGCATGTACTCTATGTAGTAAAAAAATAGGTGAATTTTCAAGCCTATAGTAGTGTAATCTCTTAGAGGAAGCTCTGAGTGAAACACAACCTTTATACACTTGAGTGACATGAGTGAATATCGTGAGGAAAGTCCATTTTAATTTTGTGCTTGCTTTTGATCAAAGATATCTACCTTTGATTTTGTTTATGTGCATTGATGAAAATATTATGATACGTGTTGTAGCTTGAGACTCGGGTTTGCCGAAGTTTAAGGAATTGCAAGCACTTGATTCTCGTTGAAAATGAAATGACAAAATATGTTGGTTGTGACCTAAGTAAGTTGCTTGAGGACAAGCAACGATTCAAGTGTGAGGATGTTGTTAATGAGAATTTTATATTGATTTTAGATACATAATTTGCTAAATCCTTGTCCATTTATGTTTAAATTGCACTAATTAAGAGCTATTTGTTTTAATTTTAGGTACATATTGGATTTGGAACATCTAATACCATAAATCAAGAAAAAAAATTAAGAAAGCAAGGGGAACTTGAAAGAAATTAGACTTCAAAAAGATTAAGACAACAGTCCAATGCAA
The DNA here is from genome assembly GCA_025504915.1 of Erythroxylum reticulatum. Lineage (NCBI taxonomy): Eukaryota > Viridiplantae > Streptophyta > Magnoliopsida > Malpighiales > Erythroxylaceae > Erythroxylum > Erythroxylum reticulatum. The sequence goes on along the minus strand of JANSVA010434035.1, from coordinate 16,233 downwards.
GAAGAAGAAAACACAACATAGCAGTCCAAAACGCAAGCATCACACAAGAAGGAATCGACAACGTAAAGGGCAAAATGGAGAGATGTGCATGAGTTTTGCATAGTTTTGGAATGCGCATTGCACATTAACGGTGGACCAAAACTAAGCACTTAATTTGTCATATCAAAGAGAAGAAGAATGAGACATCAACGTGAGATTTGGTGGCTTAGGTGTGTTTTTTTTAATATAGCAGGTGGTGTGGATAGAAGAACAAGAAGACAAGAGCAAGCAGCAATTTAATTTGTCACATCACACAAGCATGAGAGAAAAAAACGTTGAAGTGGTGTTATAAAGACAACTGTTGAAGAAAAAACATTGAGGTGTGTTGTGCGTGAATAAGCTGGCGAAGGTGGACCAAACCCAAATCATTGTCACATCAAAACATAGGACAAAAGAAGGATGTAGCTGGTGTAGAGATTGGGAAAAAAAGTGTTTTTATGAGTGAATTTAGGCATGAATGAGGGCGCATGGACATTGAATAGGAAAGCAACAAAAAGAACATATACTCTCCATTACTTAGGCGACAATACACACACGTTAGCTGGTAGGAGGAAGATGTTGAAGAACAGAAAAGAAAGCAGCTGCGTAGGAGTGAAAAAAAAAGAAAGAAAGACATATGCATGAAAGGTGACAAAAAGTCTCCTAAAATCACGTAAAAAGCAGCCGTGGACAACAAGAAAAACAAGGCTGGAGGCGTGAAAAGGAACAGCATGTTTCTACGTGGGTTTGAAGCATGGTCGGCGTGTATGAAGAGAGACTAGGCTTGCGTGCATAGGCTGAAAGCAAAAAGCAAAGTGAAGCTGTGGTAAGAGGAATAAAAAAACAGCAGGTGGCGTGGACCTAGAATAGAGATTGGCTCCATCACTCACGCTACTCCATCACACACATACACTCACCACAAAACATACACTCTCCATTCATAAGTGAGCAGCTGTTGGAGACAAAAGGGGACTCAACACTAACCACACACACGCTGCAGATGAAGAAGAAAGTAGGAGGTGGAAGCCAAAAACGTTGCAGCATGGTGGAGCAGCCACGTTGAAGGAGAAGAGTGTGACAACTGGTGGAGAAAAACAATTAAAGTGAGCTGGTGGTGGTAATAAAAAATATTGTTGCATCTAGTTGGATAAGAGAGAAACGTTGCAACTGGTTGTGAAGACACACGTTAGCTAGGAGACTCTCCACTCATATAACGTTGGGCATATATCAAAACTCGTTGAGCTCGTAGCTTAGGAGAAAAACGTTACAACATGGTGGACATTAAATAAGAAGCAGCTGGTGGACGCAAGGTGGCAGAAGCATCAACGTTGCAGCTGGTGGCTAGGAGAACATTTGGAGCTGGTGGAAGCATCCACGTTGCAGCACCTAGTGGCAAGGAAGGAAGCAGCTGGCGTGAACAACCCTCCACTGGTGGACAGCAACGTTGAAGACAACTGGTGGAGATTAAATATGTTGAAGCTAGTGGCGTGATAAAATTCAGCTGTGAAAAAGGGGATGTTTTTAATTTGTTTCTTTTTTATTTTGTATTTATTTTAATTGTGTGGATTTAATCAATGCGAACATATATTATGACCATGATTTATGATACATTGATGAAAAGTTTTTCTTTTTGGTTAAGGTTAAGATTGATATTGGATTAAGACAATTTTTGTAGTATTGATTTTTGCTTGATTGAATGCATATTTAGTCCTAATTTAGCTTGATCACTTAGATTAAGACTTTAGATGATTGAATGCCATAACCAATGGGATTTAATTTGTTGGAAAATTAATCGAGCGCTATACCTGAGATTAAAGTGTAGACCAACCTTAGGATCTGGTATGAGGATACCTAGGATTAACGAACTTAATTTTAGGATTCTTGTATTGAACGCCTTTTATTCCGAATTATCTATGAACTAAGTGGGTGACTCGGACTTAGAAGAGAAGGAAATTCCTATGAACATTGGGTTTGACTTGCTTAAGTGAAGTATTTCCTAGATCAATTCACCGTTACAATTTTATTTTTAGTGTCCAATCCAATTGAAATCTAATACCTTAACTGATTTTTGTCATTTGATTAAATTTAGTAGTTTTAATTCATACCTTGCATTTTTTCATATTTTCTTGATTTGCTTACTTTAATTTATTTTATTTTCAAATCAATCAATTCTTGATCGTTCGAATAATTTTTTATCGTTTAATTTAATTGTCTTATGGGTTGGAATTTCCCTTAGGTACGATATCCGGTTCTTACCGTTTTATATTACTTGCCGACGGGGTGCGCTTGCCTCTAATTGGTCTAGATATAATTTAATTTATATTTTTTTGTTTAGACCGAAACAACTCGTTGCTGGTTCGTAAGTAATCTATCCTTCGCAAGGAGCTAGAGAAAGGAGCGAATATGTTGAGGGCCTTTCTACTGCCAGATTACCGTCCAGGCCTCATGGGCCAAGGTATCTTCATTTTCCATGATCAGGGCATAAGTGGAAGCTACTATAAACTAACCAGTGTCGGAATTACCCCAGATCAATTTATCTTGCCCTAAGTAGGGTTTCAGGGGAAAAGTCCCATCTATTAATCTACAAATCAAAGGTGGAAGGTAAGATTGGAAAGCGTCCCATTTCTAAACACCGTTGAAATCCACGAAGTCCTGGATGTTGAAATTGAGAATGGAATCAGGGATGGGGGATATGGCTTGGGAAGTTAGGGGTCTTGTTCCTGTAATCCAAGGGTCAATCCAGAACCGAGTCCTAGTGCCATCACCTACTCTCCATTCCATGCCCTGAATAATAAGGTGCCAAGTTACCTTTATGCTCCTCCAGATCATGGAACCCCCGGTGGCCTCAAAGGACGTGGGGAGATTATTAATGTCAAAGTTGTACTTCGCTGAGAGTACTTTTACCCATAATGTATTAGGATTAGCAATCAGACTCCATCCTAACTTAGCTAACAATGCATCGTTGGTGGCTCGGATTGTCCTAATGCCCAGACCCCCCATCGCTTTAGGTTTACAAATGTCCTCCAAGTTGACTACGTGAATCCTCTTAGTACCATTAAAAGAGCCCCACACAAACTGACGCATCAATTTCTCAATGTCATCACAAAGCCGACGGGGTAACTGGACCGTCTGTATATTATAACTAGGGAGAGCCACTATGACTGAGTGAACTAAAGTGACTCGGGCTACCAAAGACAGAAGGTTAGTTGTCCAGTCTGACAAGCATTGTTGTACCTTGTCTATAATGTATTGGTAGGTCCGTTTGCTGACTCGTTCATGTAGAAGTGGAACTCCTAGATAGCGACCAAGATCATTCGTCTGTCTAAAGCCCAGGGCTTTGCTTAGTCTGTATGTTGTCAAAGGGGCACATTGTTGGAATAAAAGCACCTAGATTTGTCTCGGCTAATTCGTTAGTTGGAGGTAGCATAGAAATCGTTCAAAATATCTCTGATGATGAGCACTTGGTTTAAGAAGGCTTCAGAGAGAAGAATAAGGTCATCGGCAAAAAACAGGTGCGATAGTGGGGGTCCATTTTTGCTAAGTTGAATAGGCTGCCAGCGCCCGTGGTTCACAACTTGAGTGATTGTGTGCCCTAATCGTTCCATACATAGGACAAAAAGGTAAGGGGAGATGGAGTCTCCCTAGCAAATGCCTCTGGATGTGCGAAAGGCATCACTCAGGTCGCCATTCTAGTTTACTTGAAGGGAGACACTGGTAATGCACTTCATTATAAGATTAATCAGAGAATCAGGAATGCTGACGTGAAAAAGAGTATCTTGGATGAAATCCCATAACAGCCTATCATAAGCCTTTTACAGATCCTCTTTTAAAGCCATAAGCCCTTTCCGACCTGATTTCCTTTTCATAGTGTGGATAACTTCTTGGGTGATTATGATGTTATCTGTGATCAAGCACCCAAGGATAAAACTGCACTGGATCGAAGCTACTAGATCATTTAGGTAAGGTTTGAGTCTGTTCACAATGATCTTGGTGATGGCTTTGTAGAGCACTGAACATAAAGCAATAGGCTGAAACTGCGTAATCGAACTGGGCGAAGGGATCTTCGGTATAAGAACCATGATAGTGCGATTGAGATCCAATTCCCAAATTTCATGTCAAAAGATTCGTTGGATAAATAAAGTCACAGAAGGGACCACAACATCCCATTGCGATTGGTAGAAAAGAGCTATAAACTCATCGAACTCGGGTGACTTGTTAGGAGCCATACTGATTTCATCTGAACTAAGGGCACTGCTGAGATCTTTGGAAGCTTGCTGAGTTAAGGGGAAAATGACCATGCAGCCTAGTTGTAGGATGCTGGATTTCAACGCGATACAAATTCTCTAGGTAATGTTGCGCTATTGTTTGATGATTGTAGAATCTGAGACCGCATTGCCATGTTCATCTTGTAAAGAAGTTATTCGCGCTTGACATTGTCTGGCTTGGGTGATGGCATGATAGAACTTAGTATTCCTGTTGCCCTGGATGACCCATTGGCTTCAAGATCGCTGATGCCAGTAGAGTTCTTCTTGGCACAGGACCTGCTCCAGTTCAGTCCGAAGATGTTCCTCCAGGTCTCTGAGCGAGGTTGACTTAGTGTCTTTAAGACACTTTTGGATACCTTTTAGCCTTGCCATGAGTCGGTTCTTCCGGTGGATCTTTTTTCATATCGCAATACTATCATCATTTTACGTTGAATTCTTTTCTATTAAGTTCTTTTCTATTAAAATATAGATGTCATACTATAATTTTTCTATTGTCACATTGAACACGTTACCACTTTAAGCTAACCCACTGTCACTAAAAAATTTATACTTTGACAATAGTACTTGTAGATTTTTGTTTTCAAAGCTCAAGGACATATCTATTGAATTTTTATATCCAGAACTAACAAAAATATAGTGGAATGGGAAAGAGATAATGCAAGAGACAATTTATTGATTAGTTACATTTTACATTGATATGAAGGCCTAAATATATAGAAAATGAAATAACAAACTTAGCTAATATCTAGATAAACAGATCAAATTCAAAAAATTTTGTAACAGCTCAGATCCCCCGCTTAGAGATATTATCCACTTTGGGCCTTGGCCCAGCTAAGCCCTCACGGTTTTGCTTTTCCCAAGGCCTTCCTAAGAGGTCACCCATCCGAGTACTACTCTCACCTAAGCACATTTAACCTCGAAGTTTTGATGGGATCCGGTGCATTAGGCCATGGAAAACCATCTATAAGGGAGAGGTATCCATACCCCTTATAAGGCGTGCTTCGTTCCTTTCTCCAACCGATATGGGATCTCACACTCTCCACCCCCCTTAGGGCCTGCCCTCTTTGGGCTCCAGCCTAGCTGGCACAACGGTTCGAGTACCGACTCTGATACCACTTGTAACAACCCAGATCACTCGCTTATAGATATTGTCCACTTTGGCCCTTATCCCAGCCAAGCCCTCACGATTTTGCTTTTCCCGAGGCCTTCCCAAGAGGTCACCCATCCTAATACTACTCTCACCTGAGTACATTTAACCTCGGAGTTCTGATGGGATCCGGTGCATTATGCCATGGAAAACGCATCTGTAAGGGAGAGGTATCCATACCCTTATAAGGCATACTTTGTTCCCTTCTCCAACCGATGTGGGATCTCACAATTTAAATCCTAACTAGATAATGACTTTATCTTAATAGATAAAATTTTATCTTTTAACAAATATCTTATCTTTAAACAAAAACTTTAATTTTTTCTTTAAATCAATCTTTTCAACATTCTCCCTTGATTGAAAGTTACAGAAAATTCAAACTCTGTGGAGCACATCTCTCCAAATTTCTTATTTGTGAAGCACTTCTCTTCACTTTATAATGCACTTTCTTATCATCTATGATGCACTTTCTCATCATCTTATTTCCATAGAGCACTTCTCTCTATAATACGTCTTGGTGCACTTCTCACCAACTAGAAGATGTTATCATCTTCAATCACTTGCACTATATTTGTTTGTCCTTCATTGTTGAACTTGCAATTGTTTTTCATAAAGTATCGAGATTTTCCTTTATGCCAGTAATCTTTCTTTCATGACCAAACTTCTTGGAATGATCATATTGAGAAATATTGTCTTTCTTTTTTGATGACGGAACATTTTCTAGATAGGCTCCCTCTTCCATCTTTTTACTTTCTTGGTCTCTCATTGCCTTTCTTTCCTCTTGAGCTTGTAAAGCATTAATAACTCATAGGTCTCTCAAGATCTTTAAAAGCTCTGATACTATGTTGGAATTTAAAATAAAAAAACTAACTAAAATAGAGTAGAATAGAAAGAGATAATGCAAGAGACAATTTATTGATTAGTTACAGTTTACATTGACATGAAGGCCTAAATATAAAGAAAATAAAATAACAAACTTAGCTAATATCTAGATAAACAGATCGAATTCAAAAATTTAAATTCTAACTAAATAATAACTTTATCTTAATAAATAAAATTTTATCTTTTAACAAATATCTTATTTTTAAACAAAAACTTCAATTTTAATTTGAATTAATCTTTCAAACAATATCAAGTATATAATGTTTTTAATATTTATGTAGCTTTGCGGTGGGGAGGAGTACACAAGCATCGGATGGATAGGGTTGGTGACACTTTGGGGCTGAAAAAAATTACCATATTAGCAAGATTGTGGACAGAGATCGTACACCATTTTCATTTTGCTATTCTGAAAAAGAAAAAACAAAGCAATGGTCAGCTAGATGGTGTAGTGTTGCCAGTATATGATTTGACATGTCTGCCTAGCCCATACACAATTTGCTTATCTTCCTATTTATATTTCAAAATAAATTATAAAATTTACAGTTATAATAAATTTTAGATTAACAGAGTCATCAAAATATGTTATACTGAATTTCTTACAATTTATGTTAGCTTTTTCACCTTTTACATGTTCAAATTAAGAGTAAATTTATTTTTCTTTATTTATAATTACGCATTATATTTTTTAAACAAAATTTTAAAATATCTTAAATTTTGAAAATGATTATGATGTAGCGATAAATTTCTTCTTCTCCAAATAATTTGAAGAGACTGAGAATAATTCATGACACTTCAACAAAGTTAACATTGCTATGAAAAAAAACATTGCAATAGTTTTTAGCTATGCTTTTGTTTCATCACACAAAACATCGTTAAATCCCCGTAGCTGAAAACTGCTAACCACATTTTCGAAAATAGTAGTCAATAATTTTTGACTACGTTTTTTCGTAGCTAAATATTATTAGCTACTCATGTGGGTCATTTAGAAATATTTTCTCTATTAGTTAGGAATAATAATGCGTATCACTGGATTTTTTCAAACCTGGGTCTCACCGAGATTTTTACTAGGTGTTGTTGTAAATACTATTAGCTACATTTTTAGAATCGTAGCCAAATATTTTTAGCTACGCTTTTAAAAATGTAACCAAATTGTTTTAGCAATATTTCTAAAAGTGTGTGTTTTTGTCTACATTTTCTTATATGTAGTCACATATGTTTTCATAAATATAGCTAAATTTTTTAACTATGTTTATTTTTAACTACATTTTAAAAAATATAGTCACACGTTTTTAGCTACGTTTCTAAAAATGTACTCAAAACTTTTTAGAATATAACTAAATGTTATATAATGTTTTTTTTTGGAATTTTAAGAAATTATATTACCAAAAAACCAAAAGCTAAGATGTACAATCCTACAACTGGAAACCGAAAATAATTACATCCACTAATAACATCTCAGCCGGCAAGCTCACAACTTCTAAAGGTTCTAGCATCCTCTCATTGCTAAACTTACTTCTTCGTGCTTCCCATGTGCCATGAGAACCTCCCTTATCAAGTTGACAATGCATTCCGCTAGCTCATACTTGTGTTGCTCTTCATGTTTATATCTCCCTCTATAAATTATAAATCACCATATGAAATGAGGTCCTGAAAATAAGACCATCTATTTGTCTTGAACGATTTTCCTGTATAACCTCTACTACCACCTCACTCCACTAGTATGAGGAGGGGATTCTACCCAACAGATGCATAATTCTACTCCACACCGATTTGGTGTAGTCACATTCAAACAACAGATGATTTCAACTCTCATTAACTAATTTACACAATACACAAATAGGATCAAAACTACCAAACCATCTATCTTTTGTTCTCAACCGATTTTGAATAGACAACTACAAAAAAATGTCGCTTTAGGATAAAGAACTTGTTGCCACACTAACTCCGCCTATGAAACCTCTTCCGTCTTACCTCTTCCAATTGCGTGTGGTGACTTTGATGTAAAAGTCCCATTATGGTTGGCTGTCCAAATCCACCTGTCCTGAGCATTACCAAGTCATACCCCATTCAAAATCGACTCAAGCACATGGCCAAATCTGCACCTACTCCATCTCTCCCTCGCCTTAACCACCCCTGCCAATTATTCCACCTTGGAAATTTTGTTTCTAAAATCAGCCAAGTCTTGTCTCAACCAAAGATGATTGGATTCATGCCAATTATCAAACCAAAAATTCACTTCATCTCCATCACCTATTCTACACTTAATAACAGGGTACACCAAATCTCTGACTTGCATCAAACCTTTAAAAATCCAAGAATGTTCAGATCTCATTTGAAGTTGCCAAAAACTCTGCCGATTGAGTTGATATACCTGTACCCATTTAACCCACATCGCTTCTCTGTCAACGAATAATCACCAAATATGTTTCATAAGCAAAACTCGTTGCATCTGAGTTATCGAAATTATGCCCAAACCCCCTTGCTTCTTGGGTTTTACAATCTCGCTCCACTTGACTTTAGCTCCCTTAAATTTATCATGCTTGCCCATCCATAAGAAGGTCTTCAATATCCTCTCCATTTCTCTTATAACTCTTTTCGAAAGAAATAAATGGGCAGCCCAATGCATATGCATACTATTCAGCACAGAAACAATTAAGCTAACCCTCGCAACAAAGGATAGAAATCGATTCTGCCATGCATTAACACGCTTTTTCAAGTTTTCCAGCAAAGGGAGGAATTCTGAATACCTTGACTTGCCGAATGTGATTGGCACTCCTAGATACCTGAACGGTAGACTTTGAAGTGGTAACCCCACCAATCCGCTAAGCTGCTCTTGATTATGAACATCGGCTGATATATAAATACTGCTCTTTTGTTTATTCATTTTCATGCCCGACTAGCAATTTATCATCATTTCTAGCACATGCTGATCAGCTTTGCACAATAAAATCAGATCATCCGCTTATAGAAGGTGAGACAAATTCATTTCCCGACAAAGATAATGGTACTGAAATAACCCATTGCATTGCACCATTTTATTCAATAACCTTGAAAAACCCTCCATCGCTAGCGTGAATAAGTAAGGAGACAGATGATCTCCTTGCCTAATCCCTCTACGAATCCAAAAGGGCTTCATAGAAATCCCATTAATAAGGACACTCAACTAGGTAGTTTGTACACATTGCAAAATCCATTGGCAGAATTGTGCAGGTAAACCAATCCCCTGTATGTAGTCCCTCAGGTAGCCCCACCTAATCATGTCATAAGCTTTATACAGATCTATCTTTAAGGCACACCTTTTGACCTTCTTACCTGAATGATAGTCCCCCAACAACTCTTGCAATGAAAGAATATTATCACCAATACTTCTAGAAGGAAGAAATGCTCCTTGAGCATTGCTAACTACTTCAGCCAAAACTCCTTTTAAACGGTCAGCCAAAAGAGAGGCAATAACCGTATACACCGTATTGTAGCACAAGATCGGACGATAATCTATAATCTGCTCCAATCTCTCCTTTTTGGGAATCAAACAAATATAGGATTGGTTGATCTCCTGTAGCAATTTTCCTGAAGCAAAGAACTCCAGTACTGCTTCCATGAACAACTGACCAGTGATACTCCAGGTATGTTGAAAAAACCCAGCCGAAAAACCATTCGAACTGGGCGCTTTGGATCCATTAAGGCAGAACAAGGCCTCCTTCACCTGATGAGCTGAAATAAGGGTAAGTAATCTCTCCATACTTTCTGAACTCAGAGAAAACTCCAGTACATTTCGAACCCCAAAACTAGTCCCCGAATCTACTATACTGCCCATCAATTGCACAAAGAACTCCCTAACATGTGTAGCCACTGGTTCATGCCCACTAATAAAGGTACCACCCTCATTTATCAATTCCGTAATGGTGTTGACATTTCGTCGAGCTAAGATGGTCACATGAAAAAACTTAGAGTTGCAATCACCCTCCTTGATCCAATTTTGCCTAGCTTTGTGCTTTAGAATAGATTCATTTAACTTTATAGCCTCCTGATACTTATGCATAACATCGGCCTTAAGAACCCTCAACCTCTCATTTATAGGCTCCGCGTAGCACTGCTTTTGGTTATCAGCCAATTGGGTACCCAACACATTAATATTCCTTGTTCGGCTCTTGCTAAACTCCTTGATAACTCTTTTGGCTAGCTTTAATTTCTGCATCAGTTGGAAAGCTTTATAGCCCCGAATATCTATATGCCAAACTTGCGAAATTGTTTCCATAAAACCCTCAACTCGGAGTAAGCCATTAAAGAAACAAAAAAGGGCCCCAGCCCTAGTTTTAGTATATGGGCGCTGTATGAGAATGGGCGCATGATCCGAAAGCCCTGGTTCGCCAAACACAACTGAATCCAGCGGGAAAGAACGAAGCCACTGTTGATTTACCAAAGTACGATCAAGCTTCTTCCGAATGAACATGTTCCTTTTTTGTTTGTTCTCTCACGTGTACCATCTACCCCCCACCTCTGAGATCAACCAACTCAGTGTGACGAAATAGCTGCTGAAGCTCTTTGCATGCTCCTCTATGAAAAAGCACACCACCCTTAACTTCCATTTAGTTAAGACAACAGTTAAAATCTCCTGCTACCAACCGTGGGCCTTGCAATCTAGCCTAAAATTCCTTCAATTCTGATAACAGTTGTGAGATCCCACATCGGTTGGAGAGGGGAACAGAGTACGCCTTATAAGGGTATAGCTACTTCTCCCTTACAGGCGCGTTTTCCATAGCCTAATACATCGGATCTCATCAAAACTCCGAGGTTAAATATGCTTGGGTGAGAGTAGTTCCAAGATAGGTGACCTCCTGGTAAGGCCTCGGGAAAAGCAAAACTGTGAGGGCTTGGCTAGGCCAAGGCCCAAAACAGACAATATCTGTAAGCGGGTGATCTAGAATGTTACAGGTGGTATCAGAGCCGGTACCCGAACCGTTATGCTAGCTAGGCTGGGCCCTAAGAGGGGTGGAGAGTGTGAGATCCCATATCGGTTAGAGAGGGGAATGAAGTACGCCTTGTCAGGGTACATATACCTCTCCCTTATAGATGCATTTTCCATGGCCTAATGCACCAGATCCCATCAAAACTCCGAGGTTAAATGTGCTTGGGTGAGAGTAGTTTCAGGATGAGTGACTTTTTGGGAAGGCCTCGGGAAAAGCAAAACTGTAAGGGCTTGGCTAGGCTAAGGCCTAAAGTGGACAATATCTGTAAGCGGGTGATATGGGATGTTACAATAATTCAGCTCTTTGGAAAGCAAAATTGGATGCATAAACTAAAGTAACCACAAAACTACCCTTCCCAGGCATATTACATTGTAGATGCATAAACTGTACCCCCATCTTAATCACTTAAACTTCCACCTTATCCACATTAATCCACCATAGGATCCTCCCGTTATAATAATAATCAAGATTAGAAATGAGCCTCCATTGTTCCCCCAAAAAATCTAAATTCTTTCTATCATCCGAAGCTTTTATTTTAGTCTCCAAAAGACCTACTAATTATGGGTGATAGTCTATTACTACCTGCTTGACCATCATCTTCTTCTAGAGGTCATTCAACCCCCACATATTCCATACTAAAAATGTCATATCAAAAAAGAAACTCAGGGGATATCACCCCTTTGTGCTAAAAAGAAACTCAGGGGATATCACCCCTTTGTGCTTTTTCTTTTTACTCTTCTTCTTGGCCATCGATCCCTTATTCAGCCTAACCGTAGGCTGAGTAATCTCCCTAGCCTCTAATGGTGAGCCTGCCTTTTGCCCTACACTGATGCTAGTTTCTGCATCCACTTTAGCCGCTCCTCCTTGCTTTGGTGACACCACCATCGCACCCTCACCATTAGCGATAAGAGCCTACCCCTCCTCTGTAAGCTGAGTATCATAAGTTTGAAGATTCTGTGAGCAGTGGGGCTGTACTATCACTTCTTGATTGTTGTCTGTCCCGTCTCTCCTTAATCATGCCATTGTCGTGCACACCTCTAACCCTTGCTCAGATTGCACAATCAGCGTCTGTGGTCTGCTCATCACCAAATCATTATCCCCTGCACCTACATTCCTTTGACTCTGTCCCGAGCCCTCTACACCCATCTCCACCGTCATTACTCTCCCAGGGCCTTCATCATGACCCATCTTGCTTCCCTGCTCCTCCTTACCCTTGGCCTCCTTCATTAGATCTTCCTGCCAACTGGACTAAAACACTCGCCCTGTAGCTACCCACTGCTTCCCCACCATATTAGGCTTCCACGGATAAGTTAAAGAAATTCGATCACTATCCAACTCACTAGTTTCACCAAGTCTCAATATGGACATCGCATCCAGTAATTCAGCATCCTTCGCCACTTCCACACATATCTTGGCGTATCCGATTCTGTTTATGGTAGCCGTCTACCCATCTATACATATAGGTTTCCCTAATCCATTAGCCAAATGACTTAACCCTTCTATCGTCCAATACTCCATCGGAAGGCCATGGAATTGTGCCCAAATTGGCAACACCTCAATTGATCCCCTATCTAATCCCAGCCAAGGTCTCCATTTCCTCAAATATAAGGGTTGGTCTCCGATATGTCAAGGCCCTAACTCAAGTATTTCTCCTAAATTGGAGTTCACAGAAAACTTGAATAAGATCGACCCATCCTCCATGAGCACAGCTTTCTCAAGGCTCTAGCCCACGCATTCACCAACGGGAACACCAAACGTTTAGACCAAAAAAAACCAACCAGTGCATTAGACCAAGCTCTAGCATCAGCACACAACATTTCCAACGAATGAGCCCTATTGATTGATCAGCGCTGGATATCAGAAAATATTAGTTGACCAATATGTTAGAAAATTACTTTTACGATGAAAATTTAACTACAATAGTTATCATCTTTGAAGTAAATCATAAAAAAGGGAAAGAAAGAAGAGTGATAGAAGTTTTGATAGGTAAATTAGAAATAAAATAAAGGCAAGTCGAATTCATTATTATTCATGTGATTTGACTAGCCTGGAAAAATTTTCAAATAAAATGTAAAAAGAAAAAGTTTAAGATGCCTTCGAAATTATTCATTTTTTATATATGATTTTAAAAAACGTATTGTTTGAAATTAGGTTAAAGTCACTTAAACCAAACATAGGAATTATGATAGATTTTTGTTTTGTTAATTCTGTTGCTTCGAGTAACTTAGAGTACATTTAATAAGTTTTGAAGATGTGTGATTGTTGACATATATTACTAATGTATATGTTGAGTATATTTTTGAGTGTGAAAGAGATAACATCGATGACTTGGATGATTGAATGTTGCTGTATCTCACTCTGTCGCGGGTGTGTATGAATAATGTGACGTCTGACATATTTTTGCAAGTTGACATGAGGGGCATAAAAAATGTTCATATCCTTTTTAACGTGTGAAGTACGATCATTCGTCGGGACCTATTCATTGGGACCATCTTGGGAAGGTCATCGGTCAGTTCTCTTAGGTGAATGAGGGCCTTAAAAAGATGTTCATATACTTGTTCACGTGTGAAGTACGATCATTTGTCAGGACCTCATTGGGACCATCTTAGGAGGTCATCGATCAGTTGTCTAAGGTGAATTCTCTGAGGTCAGAATCACTCTATTTACTTGCATGGAATCAGAATAAATATCAATCTGTGGTGAATTGTTTGACGTCAAAAATAGTCTTTTTTATTAGTTAAAAATAAAATTGTGCATTATTAAATTTTCTTAAATTTTACATATTAGCAAAATTTTTACTGAAAAATTACTACCAGCCTTTTCAAATTATGCGTACAAGCAGAATTTTTATCATATTGTCGATATTGCATATCATAACATGTGAGATTATATGTAAGCATATACACTATGTTGATCATCACGAATTAATCAACACTTAATTATGGAAGGTAAAAATTGTTGGGCGTTTGCTCCAAAACTTGGGTAAGATCGACCCATCCTTCCTGTGCATAGCTTTCTCAAAGCTCTAGCCCACGCATTCACCAATGGAAATGCCACACGTTTAGACCAAAAAAAACCAACCAGTGCATTAGACTAAGCTCTGGCATCAGCACGCAACAATTCCACCGAAGGAGACACGATTCCATCCTGCACCACATTGGGGTAATATTTGAGTTTACCATTTGATTTCATATTGTTCTTCCGAAAGAGAAAAAAATAAAAAACAAATCGATGTTCAGCCAGATGGTGTTGTGTTGCATTTTTTATAATAAAATTTTTTTTCTTTATTTATAGTTAAGTGTTATATATATTTTTCAAAAAAATTAAATATCTTAAATTTTGGAAACGCTTTCGATGTAGCGATGAATATTCTAAATTTTGAAAACGCTTATGTGTAGCGATGAATATTCTAAAGCTTATGCAATTCAAGGAAACGACAGTTTCTGATCACGTGTTAATGGGGGTAGATGCATCTACTTCAAAACACACATCGACTCATCTGCTATTCATATAGAATTTAAGTACATATGATAATAAGATTTAATAAAAAATGTTAGAAATATCATAATAGATGAAAAATAAAAAAATTTCTTTTCGACAATCTGATCATGTAACCGCTCTGATACCACGTGTAACACGTAATATAGACTTTATTATATGTTCCGGATCGTTCGTGAAAGAGTTAAAAATGAGGAAAATGCGGAACATCTAATTTCGGTTCCAACTTGACTTCCGAAGCAGTTTTCATGATCAAAACAAACTTCAATTTTTCGGGACTTTTACGGAAAACATTTACCGACATATAGTTAACATCTTTCTATAATTTTCTCAATACGTAAGCGCTTTTAATCAATCAGATGATTCGTATACCTACGAATGATATGAGCAATTGCATAAAGCCTTAACCTTTATATATAGCTTCCATATCGGGCTTTCCCATCACAAATTTGATATAGGTCTGGTATATACTAATCGGCCTATTGATTTAAATTATTTATTGAATCATTTTATTATCTTTATTATGTAATAAATTATTTAAAAAACTGAAAAATATGAGAAAGTAAAAAATTGTCCATCAGAAATTTCTACATAAGAATGAGAAACAGCCTATGGTAACCTCTAGCAAAATAGAGCAGACAGATATGGAAATGTCTACAAAGAAGCTAGAAATCATCTCAAGAAAAACAATTAAACCATCTTCTTCTACACCTCAACATCTTCAAACATTTCAGCTTTCTTTTTGGGACGAACTCATACCACTTCCTCCTGAATATGGCAATGAAATTTTCTTTTACGAGTCCAATGCCTGCCAAAGTGATGATGAAACCCTTTCAATGTTCTTCCAAAGGTCAAATACCCTACAGAAGTCACTCTCTCAAACTCTAACTCACTACTATCCATTAGCAGGGAGGCTCAAAGATGATGCAACAGCAATTGAGTGCAATGATGAAGGAGCTTATTTTGTGGAAGCTCGCATTGATTGCCAGCTTTCCACCTTACTTAACCAACCCGATGGCGAGTTTTTGAGCCATTTCTGTCCTACTTTGGTTAAAAACAACCTACCCTCAGGCTGTATGTTGGCTATTCAACTTACACTCTTCAACTGTGGAGGAATAGCCGTTACTGCGACCCTCTCACATAAACTTGTAGATGCACCCTCAATGTGCACATTTGTCCAAAGTTGGGCGTCAATGACTACTACCCGAGAATTAGGACCTAAACCTATATTTCTGGAACCATCATCCTCCCCACCCAGGTCTTTACGTAACGCCCCTGTGCTAACAGGAATACCAGGAGAGTTCGTTAAGAGAAGGTTTGTTTTCCCTGCCTCAAAAATAGCTCAACTCAGGACAAAAACAACCGGAGCCTCATCACCGACAGGAAAGCAACATCTGAGTGATGCTGATTTGGTGTTGGCGTTATATATGAAATGTGCCATATTGGCTTCAAGATC
>JANSVA010434026.1:0-15306 GCA_025504915.1 Erythroxylum reticulatum | reverse complement strand
TAATTGTTTGAAAATTATTTTCAAAGGGTTATTTTATTATATTAGAATTTAGTTTAATTTTTCAAAGAATTAAATTATTAAATTAAATTAATTACCGAATCAATAATTGAAATGAAGCAAATATTTAGAAGAGTTATCGTTTATAATTAGATTATTAGTTAATCAATATAACGAAATTATATTAACTAAGATGAGATCTTATATTAAAGTAATTATTTTTCTTAATATGATTAAGATTAATAATTAGATTGAATTCTAATTTGATTTTTAAAAAGTAGTTTCTAAAATTAGAATTAATTAGTTTCAATTACTTTGAAATTAATCAATTTAACTTCTTAAAATTACAAAAAGTGTTTTTTAAATAATTAAGAAAAGTTTTTCTTAAGTAATTAAGAAATATGTTTCTTAACTAAATTTATTTATTTCAATATGATTGACATAAATTAAATTTATGATTTTATTTGTTTACAAAATTACTATTTAATTTATTTAGAAATTTCTTCTTTATTTATGAGTAATAAGTTTTTTTATTTATGAGAAAAAGGTACTTTTCTTGGTTAAATTTTGAAAAGTGTTTTCATTTATTAATTAAGAAAATTGAGCTTTCTTAATATTTATGAAAGTAGTTTTCTAATTTATTAAAGAAATATTTTCTAATTAATTAAAAAATCAATCTCTAAATAAATAATAATATTCTATAATATTTCTCAGTGAAAAAGAACCCTTCTTATAATCTTCTTATAACATGAAAAGGAATCTTAATCCTATTTGGAGTTAGACTAATCCCAAGTAAAATATTTAACACCCTATCAAAGTATTACAACTTTCAACTATCTCACTTATTTATTTCATAACTCAAAATGGCTCACTCACACAAATATGACATAATAATACTTAAATAATTGAAAACTCTTTGAAATGTGTATATAGAATACTCAAAACTTTCTTGATGCTAAAACTAATGAGAAAACACTTAGTTATAATGTTACTAGCCATTAGAGCCAAGAATTAGCTATTTCAGTGACTATATGTGATACACTAGTCAAACAATTCACTATCTATTACCAGTATGCATTAAAAGCTCCAAATTTACTAGCTGTTGGAACACTAGTTGACCATTAGGCATATTGATCGACTAATATGGCATATTGGTTGACCACTCATCAAACAATGTTACCGTAAACTCACAGTACATCAAATATAATAACATTAACTTATATTAGTCGACCATTAACCCAAATAGGTCAATTAATAACAAAAAAATGATTTTGACAACTTCAAATGCTCAAAACGAATTTGTTTAATTTAATTATGATTTAAACACTTCTCAAAATGTTCCCAAACTTTATTTGAAAGATTAAGAGGCTTTTATATTAAAACCAAAAACTTCAATGCCTCTTAATAAATGGGAAGACTCATGCGATGAAGTGAAATGAAATGTTTATGTATGGTGAGCCTTTCAGAGCATTAAATTAACAACGTTAGATTACATTCAATATTACAAACTAAATAATGAGCTTAATAAGCCTTAATCTTCTTTTGTTCTTCGTTTGATCTTCATCTTGACGGTTCTAATCTTTAACATCTCTTTATCAACTTCACAACCTATCTGATTGAGTTTATAACTTGAATTTGTTCTTATATTGCTTTTCATCAAAATAATAAACTCATTAGTAGTAATTATATCTTGTTATCATCAAAATATCGATTGGAACCTCCTTTGGTTCAATATGTTACATGATCATTTACTTATAGAGTCATAATACATAAATTCTTTCATTTTCAAAATGAAATTTGTTTTTATCTTTTAAGAAAACTTCTTAAACTTTAAACAAAATTTGAAATCGTTTTATATCAAAATTTTACCAAATAAATGTGTTCTAATCTTTAAAAAGTTATGAAAAACTTAGTTTTGGGCATATTGGTTGATCAATGCATAAATGTGGCCAACCAATGTCTTTTAAAAGTTAGAAAAACTATATATAGTATAAGTAAATATATTGTTATATTGGTTGATACATTAGTTGATTAATGTTTTCTTAAAGTTAAAATTATTATGTACTAAGAGTTTGTATCGATATCGATTGACACATTGGTTAAAACCAATGTGCCAAATTAGTCGACTAATATTCACTATTACTAGCTATTGTAACATTTAGTTTTTGTATCTAAATTAATTATTTTAGTTTATTTTGAGTATAAATAGAAATATGTGGGTTTTGGAAAGAATATTAGGTATAATAAAGAGTTTTTAAGAGCCTCGTGAGGTTAAAGAATGATTGTTTGTATTATTTAATACATATTAAGCCTTCGTTCATTATTGTGAGCAACAGAAGGAATTTAATTTTAAGCTGTATACTTGTTGTAATTAGAAAATTCTTAAGATGCACTCTATTAGGACTCCTTTTGATCTTGAATAAGATTTGTAAAGGATTATTTTTAAATCGTGGCAAGTAAGACGATTGTAAAGGTTCCTCTTCAACTATGGAAAATAATATTTTGTATAGAGGGTTTCTCTTCATCCACTATAGGAAAAAGATGGTGAATTCTCAATTGGAGCTCAAGGAGTGGATGTAGGTGAAGGTTTGTTTGGCAAACTATTGTAAATTGATTTTGTCTCTTTTTTATACTCTTTTTTAATTATTATTGTCATTGCTTTGTGATTAACATATATTAATTTTTCATAATTATTCATAGTAGGCAATTGATTCATTAGTTTACAAATAGGACAAAAAGTGGTACATTTAATTCATCCTCTTTCTATGTTCAATATAGAGACCAACAATTGGTATCAAAATGAGTTTCATCTATTGCATATATATTTTTAGCAAAATTTGAGAATATATAACTATAGCACAAGTCTTCTTTCTTTTAAGGTGATAATTACATTTATTATAAAATTAGGATGAAATTTTTTCTTTTAGCTAAATAGGTTGATCTTTGAAGGACCATAAAGAATGATCCTTATATCCAATAAGAACCATATTTGTAGATAAAATGGAGATTAAGGTACCACATGATAGAAATAAGTGGGGCCATAATAATAAAAGGCTCATTGCATCAAATAGAAAAGGTGGTACATATTTTTTTTATACTATTAATATAATTGAATTCAATAATGTTTTTATAAGCAAAATTTCTCATGAGATATAACGCATAATTGAAATTACATATAAAGGAACTGCTCAAATAAAAGAGAAAAACGTGAGCTTATTAGTGCATTAATAGTAACTATTTCATATAGAAAAAAATTAGTTAACTTATAATATATATACTCGATTTATTATATCATTAGCTCTGTTAAAGGTCTTGGTTATACTAGTCTTGAATCAATGAGAAAATTTCTTAGGTCTTTGCTAAAGGTTTGGAAGGTAAAGTTAACAACCATAATAAAAAAAAAGTCAAAGATTTGAGCTCTTTATCATTGGAAGAGCTATTTAGATCACTATTCACCTATAAAATCTAGATGAATAAATTATATCTAGAATAAATAGCTCTCGTAAAAAGATGAATGGTGCTTAAAATATCCAAAGATAAGAAAGTTGATGAAAAGGAGACCTTTATAAGTGAGAGTGATGTGGATGAGCTCATCATAAATAAATTCAAGAAGTTATTAAAGAAGAAAAGGGGTAAACAATTGAATAATAAGAAGAAAGCATTTAAGGTCACGTGGGATGATACTACTAGTTTAGATAGCAAGGAATCTGAAAATATGGTGACAAGTGTATGATTTATGGCCAACAATGATAAGGTATCCTCTTCTTAAAATTCTTACGATAATGATGATTGTGATGTTAATCTTTCGTAAGAAGAGCTAGATAAATGTTTAAAGGCTATTAGCATAAAAAGGAAGAAAGTATCTCTCAGGTATAAATAAGTGCAAATACTCTTAAAAGCATGTGTAGTTAAGAATCAGAAATTAAATTTTAATATACATTACATGATATAAATGAGTATGGTTACTTCGAATAATTAAAAAGAAGATTTGTTGCATCAGAATGAGACGTTAAACAAGAAGACTGATTTCTCAAAGAATCTCTAATTTCACTATAAGAAATGAAAATTTGAATATCATCCTTAAAGCCTAAAAGAGTTCTAATGATAGGCATAGAATTGGTTTCACTTATTGAAATGCACCAACTAATACCAAGACAATTTTTGTGAGAAGTAATAGCATTTACATAATGAGACTATGTCTAAAGTATCATATGAAGATATTGCATCTTCTAAATGTGTACAAAAATCCACGCTCATGTATCATCCTCTAAGTCCAAATAAGAAAGGAAATTTATATGCGTTCATATATGAGTCTATTATGAACTTAAAGGGTATAACATTCGAGACAAAAATAAGATAATTTGTATGCAAGGTTTTCCTAAAAGAATATACAACAACCTTCGCATTCATTTTTTCATCAAAATGTCATGAAATAAACTAACAATCAGTATAGATATCAAGCATACATGCATGCTACATGCTCCCATTCAACACAAGCCATATTTCTACTAAATAAACATGTCATTTACTAATTCATATGTAAGTCCTTTTTATGATATAAAAAGATTTTCTAATCTTGAATATATCTAAAAAAGAGCACCATGTTAAAGTTTCTAATCCTTAAAACATATAAAAATTATATTACCCACATCATTCATCAAGACCTATAAATACATATGTGTCACATTTTTATAGGTCTTTTCCATATGACACTAATTTTTTTAATTTCTATCTTGAGAAATGCAACATTTTGTGCTTATAGACATAATTTGAAAATTATCATTAAAACAATTCTTGTTAAGCAAACCCAAAATGACATGGGTTGAAATGTTTAAGAATTAATCCTTAAGGACCTAAGTTTGTATAGGTACTTAGAACATATTGATTCATTTGTCCTGTAGGTCAATATCAAGTGATATAATATGAGTGCCAAATGTTGATATCACATCTATAGATATCAATAAGAAATATCAATGGTATTTCCAATAATTAATTTTAAAAAAAACTCACAAAGAGCCCAGTAAGAAAATCGATATATAAAGACCAATTTTGAATTAAGTGAGGAAGAAAAGTATACAACCATTGATAGGAATTTTTAATTTGTTTGCATACTTGGGGGAGAGAGCATTGTTACATGTACCAATAAGGAGAAAGATAAATTGATCTTTGAAATTAATATATGAGAATTAGAATAACTATTATTTTATTTTAGGATCAATTATAGAAAAATTTCAAACTTTGTCTTGTTTTGTTATATTAGTAAAAACTATAAAAAAATAGTAATAAAATATTCAAACTTTTAATTTGTCATGAAAATGGCCTGCTATCAATCTCATTATTATTGGTATTGATATTCTTATTTAACAAGTGGCAGATTTGTAACCATTAAAAGACATATTAGATTATTAAATAAAGGCAAAAATACATTAACTCCTTGTATTTTATCCTTTAGTATGTTATGCCCCTCCTTTATTTTAAAAATGGACTTATTAGTCCCTTTGACTGATAGTCAAAGGAATTTAAATTTTAAAAAGACTTTTTATCCCTGTATTATGATGACATCACTACAACTGTACATGTTGTATTTTTTGGACAAAAGTACCCTTTTGGTCTTTTCTTGACTAAAATACATTGAACTCCGATTTTTTTTTTTGCTTTATTTCATTATGCTCTCTATTTCAAAAATAATTTTTTTAAAGCATGGATTACATTTTGACCATTAATGAATAAAAAAGAAAAAAATACTAAAAATACTATTGTCTTCAGAATTGTACTCCATGACCATTAGTTTATGGGAAAAAATTAAAAAAATATTCATGAAACAAAATTAAAAAAGAGAAAATTTATTGAAGGTGCCATTTTTTCATAATTGTACATTCTAACTGTTAATTGATAAAAGATTACAAATTTTTGTTTGTGGGTTACATTTTTACTATTACTTCACCAAAAAAAGAAAATATAATAAATAATTGAAAATGTCTTTTTTTTCAAAATTGTACAGTATAAGATGCTTCTATCCTTAAAAAATGATTTGAAAGTAAGAACTACTTTTTTGTGCAAAGAAAAAAAAACCCAAATCTTCCAAATCTTTTTTTAAGGATAGAAATATCTCAAACTGTACAATTTTGAAGAAAATCACATTTTCAGACATTTTTATTATTTTTTCCTTTTTTGTGAAGTAATGGTGAGAAGGTAACCCATAATAAAATTTTGTAATTTTTTATCAATTAACAGTTAGAACGTACAATTATTAAAAAATGGCACCTTCAATAAATTTTCTCTCTTTTTAATTTTGTTTCATAAATAAATTTTCTTTCTTTTAATTTTTCCATAAAATAGCGGTCATGAAGTATAATTGTGAAAACAATGGTATTTTTAGTAATTTTTCATTTTTTATTTATTAACGGTAAAAAAATAATTCATGTTTAAAATAATTTTAATTTTAAAATAGAGGGCATAATGAAATAAGACAAAAAATAGGGATTTAATTTATTTTAGTGAACAAAAGATTAAAAGGATATTTTTGTCCAAAAAAATGCAACATGTGTGGTGATGTTATCTAACACAGGGGTAAAAAAAGTTTTTTTAACTCTTTTGACTAATAATTGAAGAGAATAATAAGTCCATCACTCATCCTAATACTACTCTCACCCAAGCATATTTAAACTCGGAGTTCTGATAGCATCCAGTGCATTAGGTCATAGAAAACACGTCTGTAAGGGAGAGGTATCTGTACCCTTATAAGACATATTTCGTTCCCCTGTTCAACCGATGTGGGATCTCATAATATCGACGCCAAGTCACAATTAAGCTATTTTTATCATTTTAAGGTTATAATTTCTTTTAGGATTGTTGTGTTCTTGGTGTTGATTTGATTAGGTTTTGGGATGAATGATTTTAATATGTTATTTTGATTGTTTTATTTCGAATATAGTGTTAAAACATTGAATGTAATTTGTAATTGTTACTTTTGATGTTTGTAAGTAGCATATAATGATTTCATATTGTTAGGAATAACATAACTTAGTTTAGATAACTTGAACGTGTGACGTTATTACTTATATTGATTGTTTTTCACTTAGTAATGCAGCTGTCAAATTAAACCTAGAGATTATATCCTAGGTTATTCAGTAGTTAGGTTTAATTAATGATCGATTCTTGAATAAACAAAGCCTAAGGGAAAACCAAGATTAGGAGACCATTCTATTAGTCTCAGATTAATAATCCAAAGAGAGTTGTAAAGACGTTAGGATGATGAAACATGTTTGATCGTATTTAGGCCGAGATTAAACCTAGAATCGAACCTTACGTATATTTGACAGTTTAATCATTTTCGATTACTTTTTTTAATTTGTTTTTGGTAGTTTACTTTTACTTTAATTTCTAAATTACTTAAAATCTAATTTCTAAATTACTTCTCCTCCGTCTAATCAAGTTTTTAAAGACATATATACCTCAAATTCACACAAACTCAATAAAAGTTCCAGATTTAGACTTTTCCACCGCTCACAAAACTTTAAGGTCTGAAAATATCTTAATATTATTTTTGGAAATATTAAGATAAAAGACTCTCCGTTGCAAATATAAGTGCAGGGACTAATGAAGTAATGATACAAAGCAAATAAAATTTTACGGAGGAGTTGTGATTGTAATTTTTATAAAAGATAAAAATACATTATATTCAAAATTTATACTGTTAAAATTAAAATGTGTCCAATATTAATAAAATATTTTGAAATCATATTAATCATTTGAGATATAGCTTGAACATGTAGGAGTGTAATCCAATATAGCTTTGACAATATTTTCTGTTGTGCAACTTTATAATGACTTCCAGAGAACAGAATCAGAGGTAAAAAGAGAGACATGTCGAGAGGTATTACGGTGAGTTGATGAGACTAAGGATTAGTGTTCCATTAGGATGCATGCAAAAGTTGTTGTGTTTGCAAATTGAATGCTTCCATTATTTGACTGGGGAGGAAATTAGGGTTACTCTTCTAGCAGTTGATATCAGGACTAACTTTTAAATTAAAAGATTAAGAAAAGAAAGGTATTAGTAACATTTTCAATTGATGGTTTCTTTGACAGTTGTAACTTACGTCCAATATCAGCTGAATTTGGGGTTAGAGCTAGACTAATTAATTCAGTTCATTTAACTTCTAAGGAAAAGGACATAAGTCATCTTCCAGATGCTTACCAAGAATAAAAATGTCATCGTAGTCCTACAAATATGGGTGTTGCCAAACTCACAATGCTTTTGTCTGGCATAGTTGATGACAGAAGGAGAGATTGGCTCTGTCCAATCCAATTGGAACATATTCAAAAAATCGTATTACTTCTTCTTTGTCAACCTTGTGGTTAATACCGCGCACTAGTTAAAATTTCGACTCAAAGTCTATTACAAGCAATTTCCAAAAAAAATGACAAGTATTGCTACTTTTGTTCATAGTTTAAGAAGATAATAATTTAGTGATGAGAGGATATGGATTTGAGCTTACTCTTCCCAATTGTCAATCTACTACGTGAAGAAAAACACCAACTTTAAGCATGACTTGTGACGTAAACTTTATCCTTTTCTTTTCTTTTTTGTCCCCTTTACCACGAAGGAGAACAACCATTGTTGAGAATTGAGGCATCTTCTAAGTTTTACCCCATCGAGGTGTCCACAAAATGAAGTATCATTTTCTTCGAAGGTAAATAAAAACTTAATCTTTATACCCATGATAAGATCACATTTGATTATCTTCGGTTGTTGAAATAAGGGGCCTGTGATGTTAATGCTAATTAAGGACTCTATTTCGAATTTGAAAAATACATGGGCTCAGAGTGGACATTTAGACCTAAATGTACATGTTGGATTCCCGACGGAGACGGAAGGTTAATTTTTTGACATGCACTGCTCTTGGAAGAAGCCGGGTGACTGGCAACTCAAATAACTCGCATCACCAAATTACTCCTTTTGACAACCAAAAGAAGAAACCGTAATATGATAGGGTAGGCATACCATCATCAATTTTTAAATGTTTGCGTGAGGGCTATTATTATTAAATATTTGTGTGCACCATGTCAAAACGTGCATCTTGGAAACCCAAAGATATGTACTTCCAACTTACTAGAGCCAAAAACACCCAGTCAATGTTTTGGGGGTCCCTAAGGTACAAAAAATGTGACAGCAACCCTTTGATGGAAGCCACACATTAAATGCCAACCCAACCGACAATAGTCCATTACTCGCCTTCCGGTTACTCATATGCAAAAACTCAGATGAGTGGACAAGTATTTCAGACAATTAAGATATTCCAGGCGACCAATCCACATTATTCATACAACGCTCGAGATCCATTCACGAAAAAGAAGAAATAAAGAGGCTTTCCTAATCCTACCACCAGCCAGTTTTGAATTTTTTTTTTTTTTTAACCTTCGAAAGACAATGAAAACCACTAGTCTTTATTACCAGTCCTATCACACCACAAACAAAAATCAGTCACAAAAGAAGAATCTAAGATTATAAGCATAGAACAAACATTAACAAATTAAGTGATGGGCAATTCTTTACCTTGTCTGTACATTAAAACAAAGGATCACTTAATTTCTATCTGCTCTAACCCATTTCATCTAATCTACATGCACCCTGCTTCCAAACCCTTGTTGACCTTCGTCAAGCAACAGAGATGATGCTGTCCCCATTATTGAAGCTTGACATCGCCTGAAAAGCTGAATGCCTCGAAGACGATTCCGTCTGATTAGATGGCAATGATAGCCTCAGGGTCAACAGCGATGGCTCAGCTGTTGGCTTCAAATCTAAGTTAAGATCACACATAGGGGAAGCACGAGAAGCTGGGGGAACAGGAATGGGACGGACGAGAATACTTGGTGACTTGATGCCTTGATTGCCTCGTCCTAACGATAGGTTTTCCATTGGATTCTCAATTGGGACAGGTAGCACAACAGAGCTGGTAGTCATAGGGAAGGACGGTATCGCAGAGAAACTGTTAGTTTCCGGTGGTGAAGGAAGGGAAGACGAACATGCCGGAGATGAGTTGCTATTTTTCTTATTGGCCTGTTGAGATTTGGGAGCCTGCTCTTTTTCGATTGAAATTGTGCCGTCCTGATAATTAAAGAACGCAATCTGCCAGTATTATAACTTAACGATCGAGTTTCAACAATCCAAAATCTCAACAAAATTATTAGCCATGTGAGATCAGGATAGTAAACCAAATAACAAACATAAAAATCATAACTTCACATAAGATTTAGCTATTTACTCAATTGATCTCAACAGGAAGTATCTGTACATCAAAGTCAAAAGCCACCAACTAAACTGATTAAACTTTCCCCGAAACAAACAGAAAATTTTCGTTTCTTATAGGGTTGACCAATTAAGAAGGTACGGGAAAACAAGGGAGGCGATGGTTACCGAGTCAGTGGTGATATCAAAAAGGCTAGATCGGCGACGGCGGCGGTTGAGATTAGTTCGCCGGAGGAAATACTTCTGTGCATGGCTCGCAACCTGCGTAGGAGTTCGAGTCTTCACGAAGTTTCTAGAAATTCCTCTCCAATCTCCTTTCCCTGCTTTCTGTAATCCTAGCAAGAACAGCTTATGCTCATCCTCCGTCCACGGCACTCCTTAAAAAAATCAATTCAAAGCAATAATTGCTAATTAACACAAAATTATTAATTAGAAAAAAAAACTCAACAAACTCTCTTGAAACTATAATCACCTGATCAAGAAATGAAGACTAAAATTAACACCAAAACAAAAAGATTTATTGAAGATAGAGCTAACTAACCTCGCTTGCGCTCGCCACGAGTACTGGAGGAGTGAGGAGCGGCGTCATCGGCTGAGGCGTAACCGCCGTCATCCTTTCCCCTGTTACTGACGTTGATACCGCTTCCGTTCTCCTTACTACTCTCACTATTGTTAGCGTTGTTATTTATCTCCGGAGGTTGTTCGTACTGAGAGAGGTTATTCAAACTAACGCTTTTCCTCATCGAATCAACCACAACTCTCACTCCGAAGAGCATGATCTCTCCGGTGCCGCCGCACGTGCTACCCATATTCTCTTCTCCGAGGAGCGACTGAGATAAAGAGAGAGAGAGAGAAGTGACGCGTTTTGGAAGACTCTGTGGTCTGTGCTTCGTCTCTCGAGTCAGTTATTTGGGAAAGATAACTTGAAGCGTACAATTTATAATTAATTCAAGATGAATACATTCTCTCTTATAGTCAGTCTTATTAGTTATTACTCTGTAGAGAAAAGGGGTATACGTGGCATCTTGGTATTCGCTTGCCTGGTCTGTTATCCAATGGTTGCGTGTGGGTAATCTTCACCTGCTCCTCGGTAGTAGCAAGTGGTATTTGATTGATATTACATGAATGGTTATGATTTAATCTTTTTGAAGATGCATTATTTTGTAATGGATAGGAAATTTAATTTTATCTTCTTGTCATTTATATCTGATATCATTAATCTTGCAAAGCATAGGGACTAATATCTTAGATCAACTTGTTTATTTTTATACAATTACACGGAATAGAAATTACGATTCGGATACTATATCATAAGCATAAAGAGATCCATGTCTGGGTAATTGGTCAAAAACTTTTAAGTAACACCTTTGAACCGTCCAAGTTCTGAGGGGTTGAGAAGATTTTTAAAGGACAAAGGCACATGAGATGAAAGTGCCGGAGGAATTTAATATCTCATCCAATCCTCTTGCCTTTTCATTATCTAAGTCGGCTGAATCCGGTCAAACTAATTTTGTCCGCTCAGTAGCATGACTTTACATAAACATTTCTCAGATTATTGATTTGTCGTTTATGTTGTTACCAACTTCTAGCCCACACTTAAATCCTGCATCCCTAGATATTACGTATAAGTTCTTTATTATAAAACAATTGTCATTTTTAAATTTTGGTCTAATAATTATTTAACTTTGATCGGAAGATACACAAGGGATAACTTGTTAGATTGTTTCATACCGACTTTACTCAATAGTTATTGTATTATATTAATAAAGTAAAAAAAAAAAACTTAGGCCAATTTACCCACGAATTTTGTAAAATATACAAAAAAGATATATAAAGAACCTTTAAAGTAAGGATATATTTTATTGGCAGAGGGTGTTATCTTATGGGTTGGAATATTGTTTATTAACTATTAAGGGGAGGGAGAGGGAGAGGAAGGAAAGGAGAGGTGTTATGGGTCGTAATGTTCGCTGCGAGAGCACAGAAGGTGGCATGTGGGGTAAGAGCATCCCCTATTATTTTTCTGGTCCACTGAGAGAGTGAGCGAGAGAGGGAGAGAGGATATTTTTGTTTAGTATTAACATGGGGGTTCTGCTTGCATAATCACCCTCGATGGTGGTCTGGTGGGGGATGGGTGGTGTGTATGGACGTGGGTGTTTTGTTTTTTGGTTGGATAAGCTAAGATAAGGTTCTGTGGGCTTCCACCATTGTCATTTTTGTTTTGTATTTTCCTACCCCCCTCCATCACCCGCTTTGACTTAACAGGCCAATCGCATAATCATCTGATATTTGATTTGATGGTGAAACTTGGTGGTCTCTGTTGAAAGATGCTCCGTGCATGAACCATTTTGAAAATGGAGTTGATTAATCTAAAGGTTTCAAAATTAAGTCGTTATCATAAACTTGTTTTTCAATTTGATGACTTAAGAATAGTATATCGAAAGTGAAAATATATATTAAATCAAATGTGTCATTTAGTTTGAATTTATAACTACAAATTTAAAAAAATCACAACTATAAGTTTTATTATTATAAACAAATAAATAAAAGATCTAAGTTGTAATGCATATTCCCATATTATTTTCATAAAGTTTCTTATAAAGACAGAGCTAACTTTTTTAAACATACTTACTAGATTTTACAAGAACGTAAAATTTAATTAAGTGATTGTTAAATCACTCATATTGTGTTGTTGACTTAATAAGTAAAAAAAATAAATTTAAAAGATTCTAATTTCAAATACTCAACTAAATTATTTAAATATTATCTATATAAATTAATTCTTATTCACAAGATTTAATACGAATGTTTCTCTCATTGTTTTAACGATATTGATCTTAATTTTTTATTTTAGTCTCTTAAAGGTAAAATGAATATCATAAATCACTATATATTTATTACAAATATTAGAACAAAAATTTATTATATCGTAGATAAATAAATTGCTTATAATAAGGACGGATTTTTCAACAGGGCCGATAGTGGCCTCGAAGTGGTCATTTTTAACTTACGAACCATATCCTTTTGGTAGTGGGATGAATCAAAGCTGAATCTTTGTCCCGAAAGGGAATTCTTTGATGGCCAAGGAAATGGGTCATGCTATTTTCTATGTATTCGATACGAAATTTATTTCAAAGGGAGATTTCCGACAGCACAATAGGTAACATGATCATGTAAAAGCGGCTTTGGACGTAACTTTAGCCTCGTAAATATCACGAAGGAAAGACATCAAAATTGAAAACTAGCTAATGAGTAGCGACTTCCGACGATGACGCTTGCGGCTGACTAGGAATCCAAATCCTTTTATCAATGAGAAACATAAAAAGCATACATCATTCCTTTTTGATGATATGAAAGCATAAAGGGGACCGGTTTCTTTTTTGGAAAAACAACAGCAAAGTATTAATTCAGTTCACACACGCAGTAAAAAGTTGGATAATATATAATCTTATTTTTAATTAGTATTTTTTTTTCCAAATGACTTGTAAGAAAAAAATAAATAAACAAACAAACAATTAATTAATTTAATAAATAAATACTTAGGAAATAAAATATAAAATAAGTAATAAACTAAATAATATGAAAAAGAATAAATAAATAAATATAAAAGCAACAATCATACTAATAATAGAAATACAAATGCAAATAATAATAATAATAATAATAATAATAATAATAATAATAATAATAATAATAATATATCATGATTTATTAAAATTCATATCCACATATTTTGTTTGTAAAAATAATGTTAATAGTTGATAAAATGTATAATATTCGTATAATGTATAAGAATTCTCGTTTTTTGGATATAAAATTGTAATTAATTGATAAATTTAAACTGAATTTTATATTAACTTATATAAATTAGATATATTTAGAATTGAAAGTTTGAATATTAGTTGATAAAATCACAAATCATAGAGAAAGTTTAAGACAAGATTTTGAAACTTTATTAAATAACCTGCGGGCATGTTGCTGAAATAATTTTATTGTTGTTGAATATTTATATATTTTTATACAACTTGTTGAGATAGTTATTTTTGATTGAATGAATTATTATTGTTTGGTTATAAAATAGTATTTCCCAATTAAAATACCAAAATCGTATATGTTTAATTATTCTAATATCTGTAATAAATAACATAATTGATTATAGGTAAATTTTCAATTTATTTTATAAGAATATATATTTATTTAGGTGTTTATTGATTAAATTGATGGTCTTTTCTTTTCTTTAAACTGATAAAAATAAATACATTTTCAATCTCATAAATTATGATATGTAATATTATGAAATAAAGGTTGAAATATATTTAATATTTTCTTCATAATTAAAAGATATTTAAAACCTATCAAATAAAACTCAATATTTACTAAATTTTAGTTTAATAATCACTATTTGATTAGCTACTTTACTATTAGATGTTTTGTAACTTTTGTAAACTTGTTATTTTTTAATATAAATTGTATTTTAAATGTTATAATACTAATCAAAATAATAATAAAAATCGGTATAAGTGTTAAAAATTTTAATTTATCTCAAATCCGCCAAAAAAAGATAAATCCTCACGTGAATCTGTCTGACATTAGATCCATCCGCATGACATACTCATCAGCCACATATACTTCATTACAACAATATTGCGAGTCTTCGAAAGTTTTGTAATCGCTCTTACACGTCACATTGAGATCGTCGTCAACATCCGCCACCTTGAGTACTAATTAGAATGCACCTTTCAAGTTGACGATGCACAATTATCTCCAAAGCCACCTCGTGTGGAAATTAGCATTACCGATGCAGCCTGTGGTTATACAATTACCTCCAAAGCCACCTCGTGTGGAAATTAGCATTACGGTAATGGCTTATGCTTTACACTCTTGGTTATATTTTAGAAACATAATTATTTAAAAATATTTTTCATATCTATAATAAAATTTATAAGATAAATACATTTTGCGTATGAAATTAAGATGAAATCATAATTATATGATTCACATTTATGTCATTGTTCTAGGAAAATTTAACAGTAATAGAACATACAAAGATTCTCAAGTTTATA
>JANSVA010433921.1:0-18687 GCA_025504915.1 Erythroxylum reticulatum | reverse complement strand
CCCATACATCTCCATGTATATGTATATTACTTACAAAAGAATCTTGGTACCTTATGACTAGATATATGATGCTCATATAAATAAAACCAAATTCTTTTATTTTATTAACAATAAATATTTTCATTAAAAAATTAACTGGAAGAAAATTAAGTTATATGTAAATACATTTGCTTTCTAGGGCACTATATTTACATAACTCTAACAAAAGCTCCCCTTTCTCTTCTTCTTATTCTATTTATGTTCTTTTGTGTTTAAGGTTGAACCATATTTTTTTGGGGGTTTGAAAGGTCCAAAAAATTCCTTGAAATGTGAAGTTTATGAGTAATTACACGTCTGCCCCATCCAGGCCACGATCGTGGCCTACATCTAAGCCTTTTTTCATGATCATGGCCTATTATACAACGATTGTGGGACATTGTTTTAGCCCAAATGTCTTCTGAAACTCCTCTGTTCTTTGATATTGACCCTGAAATACTAGCTAACACGTCAAGGTACCTTAAAAACATAAAATTTAAGCTCAAAAGGTTGTACTAACCTGTAAAACACTTAAAACACAAATAATTAACAACTAACACAAGTCTAACCTAAACACATACTACATGATCAGATTAATGGATAAACATATATCAAACTATGCCCTAAAACATGATACAATTTACACTTATTAGTGATTGATCCTCTAGTGCAGGAAATGTTTAAATTAAGTTGCAAGGATCAATTAATAACAATCTTCACTAAACTCCTAGAATTATGAGCCACTAATGATTTTGAGTTGGGAGAAGAGTTTATTGAAATGGCAGCTTCTTTATAATCATTAGAGAACTCTCCTAAAAGGTATGATTTCTATTCCCTATAGTTACCTGATTCTTACTAAAGGTTGTTGCCTTCTGATATGCAGGTACCTGATGTAGAGAAGAAACCATTGCCTACCCACATACAGTATGCTTATTTGGGGGATAAACAGAACTTACCAATCATTATTTCTATAGTGTTAACTTTAAATCAAGAAGACAATCTAATTCGAATGTTGAGAGAGCATAAGAAGGCCATCTTATGCTTAATTGTTGACATCAAAGGAATAAGCCCTTTTATATGCATGCATCAAATTTTGTTGGAGGAGGGTGTCAAGTCTGCATCGCAACCTTAACATGGGTTAAATCCTACAGTGATGGAGGTCATGAAGAAGGAAGTGTTGAAGCTTGTTGATGTTAGGGTCATTTACCTAATCTCTAATAGTAAGTGGATAAGTCTTATTTAGGTGGTTCCAAAGAAATTTGGAATCATGGTAGTGACTAATCAGAAAGGTGAGTTGGTTCTCACCTGAGTGCAAACTGGGTGGCGAGTTTATGATGAATATAGAAAATTGAACATGGCAACTCATAAAGACCATTTTCCCCTAACCTTTATTGATCAAATGCTTGAAAGATTGGTTGGTTATGAGTATTATTATTTTTTAGATGGCTTTTCAGGTTATCTTCAGATCCCAATTGCATCAAAAAATTAAGAAAACATCACCTTCACCTGCCCATTCAATACATTTGCTTACTGAAGGATACCATTTGGATTGTGAAATGCACCCGACACTTTCCAAAGATGTATGGCGATCATTTTCTCTAAGTACATTGAGAAAATCATCAAGGTATTCATGGATGATTTTAGCAATTATGGTTCTTCCTTTAGTGAAAGCTTTGAGAATCGTGCTTTTATTTTCAAACAATGTACTGAAACTAACCTTGTGCTTAATTGGAAAAGATGTCATTTTATGGTAGATCAACATATAGTTTTATGGCATATTATATTTTCTAGGGATGTAAAAGTAGATAAGTCTCAAATTGATCTTATTTCATCTTTACCTTATGCCTCAAATGTGCGAGAAGTGTGTTCTTTTCTTAGTCATGTAGGTTTCTACCATAGATTCATCAAGGACTTTTCAACGATAGCCTCACGATTATGCAAGTTGTTACAACAAGATGTCTCCTTTGATTTCGATGATAATTATAAAGAGGCCTTTAATAAGCTTAAGGAGCTTTTAACATCCCTTTTGGTGATTCAACCTCCAAATTGGAACCTCCCCTTTGAAATCATATGTGATGTAAGTGACTATGCAATGATAGTGGTTGTAAGGCCCCAATACATACCCTAGAAGTATTATAGCATGTATAAGGTGTATTAAGAAGTTAAAATAATGAATTAAGTGCATCTAAGTATAGTAAGAAACATAATGGTCCTTAATGTAAAAGACTTGGATAAATGGGTAATTTTTTCATTTCAGTATGAACATACTTCTATAATTTGGCCATATCTTGTTGTAATAGTTGGTTTCCAAAACTACTGAAGGTTAGAGTGTTAGAATACTGAGTCACATGAGTTACATCATTATAGAATTAATTTGGTGCATTTAGGAAATAATTTTGTGAATTCATTCACATGCATGATATTAACATACAACATGAATTATGTTTTTGAAAAAATGTAAAGATTTTATGTGCACTTAATTGAACGTTCCGAGGTATCAAAGTTTCAAAATAATTGTGACTTGATTGTGTATTTCTGATGTCTTGTACTTTTATTTATAAATAAAAGGAATTGATGGATTATAATTAGGAATTTGGAGTTTATTTGTCACAATTGGAATATTGATGGACTAAAATGTACATTGAGACTAGGGAAATTTTCAAGTAGCAAGACAACTTGACATATGAAAATTTAGGATGACTAAGCCTATAAAATAAGTGACAAATGGCTTGGAGAATTAAGTGACAAATGGCTTAGGAATTTAGTGACATTTGGCAACCAAGAAGCAGGAAATGTATCTTGCTTAAATACATGACAAGTGTCTTTACACTCATCCTACACCATGTGACCAACACATTCAGCTTCTTTTATTATGTTTCTGTTGTATACTCTCTCCTTCTTCTCCCTCTCACTGTCGAAATCCACGCCTCACCCACGCCTTTGGATTTCTGACCTAATTTTGCACATTACCACCCCAAAACCAATGCAAAATCCATCATAAAGATAGCTTTAGAGGTAGAATATTCTTATATTTTGTTGTCTTCTTCTTATTATTGCCGAAACCATCCTACCCCCTCATTGTTCTTGAAATGTTCTTGCATGCATGTGGGGCAAAGCAGGCTTGATACATTGAGGTGGCATTTGAACTAAGCAAGTAAGTGAACTAATGTTCTATTGTGGAATGAGAAACTATGATGATTGATTAGGGATAGATTGAAAGTGGTATTGGTGTTGAAATTGTGTTAGAAAATGATGAATGAAAGGGGTACCTTTTGTTCTATTTTTCGATGCATAAAAACAGTAGTTTATGGGATGTTATATGGATGATTTATCGGATTTCAAGTATAATTGATGATGAATTCATTCTAAATATAGGTGTTATTGAAGTTTTTCAAATATGCAAAAGTTAGTACGTCAAGTATAATGTTATAAAGTGAATGGTAATGAAACAAATGAGCAGATTTTTGTGAGATTTAGTGTAACCAATATGGAAGTTAAATTAACTTGAAATGAAGTAACCTTAAAGGACATGAAATATGGAAATTTTCAGGTGTTAGTGATGTCTCTAATCATGTAAAAATAGTGAAGTGTTGAAGGGAGTAAAGTTACACACATTAGTGATGTCGATGACAAATTCTGGAATTTTAATTTCAGCCTTGTGTACATATCGAACCAGATGAGAAAAATCACTCCAAATTGGTACATTTGGACATAATTAAGGATAGTAATGAGTCTATATTTTTTCTTGATTAATTGATTAAGAGCTTGATAAGTTTATGTAGTTAATTGATGTCAAAACCTATAGAATGGAGTGTTTTCATGTGGTTGTGTTCAAAGCTGGAAATTATGATTTATTAAAGGAATAAATGAGTTCTTTTAATGAAAACATGATCTTAAGAACATGAGTAATGTGTATAAGGTATAGATGAATGAGCATTGAAGAACATAGGGTAATTATGAATGGGAATTAGGTAAATGTATGAATATATATTTCTGGGAAAAGTTTGGTGAATATATAGATCTAACTTGCTGAAATCCCAGATTTAAAGTAACAATTGTGTGTGTGTTATAAGAGGCTTTTTGATCATAAAAATGTTCAAGGATAAGTGCAATGTATGGTTGATGAATTTGTAATAAATCAAGCTAACTTAAAGGTACAAACCTGGTTGCAAAATGGTAGTATACAAGATATAAAGTTTGAATAGTCTTAGGGTGTATAAGCACAAATTGAATAGTCAAGATCTATGCATAAGAATACATACCCGAAAAGTCAATTGAGCATGCATTGAAACATTACACATAAACATATGCATGAATGTATGTCCATATGATTAAGCAAATTAGTGATTTGTGAACTATGTGTGTATGCATTGCATGACGACAAACGCACAAGGTGATCATCAACATTAAAACATTATTGGAACATCGAGATAATAGCTTTTCTGGAGCATACTGTGAGTTAAGGTGTATGATTAATATGGACTGTGTGTACAACTAATTGATAAATGCCAAACATAAATCCGAGGAGTTTGATATATGTGACAGGAGTACATAAAGATGAAAGGAAATGAAAACATAGCATATGAAATGATGCATCTCATCACATTGAAATGCATGATCAGATAAAGGAGTTATGACTAAAGTGACTGATGTGTAGAAAAGAGCTTTGAGCTCAAGATTATGGAAAAGAGCCTTAGGCTCAGATAACATGGACTTGATATCCACAATGGATATGGGCCAGAAATGATCTCAGTATCTACAAAAGATACGGAACAGTAAAATTGGGTTGATAGGCACTTGGTTATAACAAAATAAAGAATGGAAACAAATGTGCATTTGTATATACATCCCTACATGTCTCAAATGATTGAATTGAAATGAATTATTAAATTGTTTTGAAATAGTAAATTACTGTTGAAGTTAATGGAGGATGTATTGTGATATGCAATGCTAGCCTACATGATTGGAGAAGTATGTAGAGGGTGTATTATTTAGGTTGACCAGGCTGAGTTGAAAACCGATTTGATAGTATTGCAGTTTAAAGAGATAGACCTTATTTTAGGTATGGACCAGCTTACTATTCATAAGTTGTGATGAATTGTTACACTAAGGAAGTTATTCTTGAATCTCCTACTCAACCGAGGGTGATATGTTAAGGTGTCAGTCAAGCAGTGCCAACTAGATTGATTTCATCAATGAGAGCTTTTAGATTGATTCGAAGTGGATATGAGGCTATTTATCCTATATGACTGATATTCGAGTTAAGCATACATTACAGGATATTCCTATTGATAGGAATTTTCTATATTTTTTCATACTGAATTACCAGGATTACCACCAAGTAGGTAAACAAAGTTTACCATTGGCCTTGTCCAAGGTACTGCTCCTATATTTATTCCTCCTTATAGGATGACACCTGTGGAACTTAAAGAACTTAAAATTCAGTTGCATAAGTTGTTAGATAAGGGTCTTATCAGACCCAACACATCACGTTGGAGAGCTCTAGTTTTGTTTATGAAAAGGAGGGGACTTTGAGATTATACATTGATTATAGGTAATTAAATTAGGTGACAGTGAAAAGACAAGTAATCTTTATCGAGAATAGATGATTTACTCGATCAAGTATAGGGAGCTCAGGTGTTTACTAAATTAGATTTGAGGTCAGGGTATTATCAATTAAAAATAGCAGAAGTTGATGTACCTAAGACTACATTCAAAACCAGATATAAACACTTTGAGTTTTTGGTGATGCCTTTTGGATTTAGGAAAGTTCCATCTGCCTTTATGGCCTTTGATGAATAAATTATTCAAACCTTACTTAGATCACTTTTTTATTATATTCATAGACGACATCTTGGTACACTTGAGGAGTAGAGAGGGACATTCTAAGCATTTGAGGTTAATTTTACAAATGATGAGAGAGAAGAAATTGTAAACCAAGTTCAGTAAATATGAATTTTGGCTTGATCAGATCGTGTTCTTAGGTCATATAGTATTTGGACAGGGTATACATATAGACCCAAAGAAAGTTGAGGTCATGATGAAATGGGAACCACCTAGAAATGTTTCAGAGATTTAGAGTTTTCTTAGGCTAGTAGGTTATTACAGGAGATTTATTGAGGGGTTCTAACTAATCTCACCCCCTTTGACAAAGCTTCTAAGGAAGAACGTACCTTTTTGATAGATTGATGATTGTCAAAGGAGCTTTGATGAGTTAAAACACCGATTAGCTACAAAACCAGTATTGGCTATTACATCTGTATCTGGAGGATATATTGCATACAATGATGCTTCACACCAGGGGTTAGGGTGTGTTTTAATGCAATATGGTAGAGTAATTGCTTATGCTTTGAGATAGTTAATTCCTCATAAGTTTAATTATACAATTCATAATTTAAAGCTTGCTATAGTAATGTTTGCTTTACAAATTTGGAGACATTATTTTTATGGCAAAACATTTCAGATTTTTACGGATCATCGAAGTTTGAGATATCTATTAAGTCAAAAAGAACTTAATATGAGATAAAGGAGGTGGATTGAGTTACTTAAGGATTAGGATTGCACGATAGAGTAACATCCAGGGAAGGCTAATGTTGTAGCTGATGCATTAAGCAGGAAATCTAATAGCACTGTAGCACAAATTCAAGCATCAAGGTTACCAAATCTGGTTCAACTAAGAGCACTGAATGTTGAGCTAAGTTTGGGACAAAATGAAGCATTATGAGTTATGTTGAAGCTTAGAGCGGTATTACATGAAAGGATCATAATAGCTCAAAACAAAGACCTAAAAGTGGTGAAGATTGTAAAGAAGTTAAAACAGAATCCGAGTTCTGAATTTGAGTTAAGAAATAATACATTGTGGTTGAATCAGAGATTATATGTACCAGATGTTGATGGTTTTAGAAAGGAAATTTTGGAGGAAGCGCATATAGTAGCTTATGTTATACATACTAGTATTATCAAGATGTACAA
This sequence comes from Erythroxylum reticulatum, assembly GCA_025504915.1. NCBI lineage: Eukaryota > Viridiplantae > Streptophyta > Magnoliopsida > Malpighiales > Erythroxylaceae > Erythroxylum > Erythroxylum reticulatum. The sequence continues at coordinate 11,700 of JANSVA010433921.1, read as the reverse complement.
TACTCTAAAACAACATTTTTGGTGTCCAGGGAAGAAGAAGCAAGTGGTTAAGTATGTTGCTAGGTGTTTGACATGCCAACAAGTTAAGGTAGAGAATCAGACACGAGTTGGGAAATTGTATCAGATCAAGATCCCAGATATACTTCTAGATTTTTAGGTAGCCTACAGACAACATTGCGTACAAAGTTAAATTGATTTTAGGGCAGCCTACAGACAGCATTGCGTACAAAGTTAAATTTTAGTACAACATTTCATTCTCAGACAGATGGACAGAGTGAGAGGACTATTCAGATTGTTGAGGATATGCTTAGGCCTTGTGTTTTGCAGTTTCAAGGAGCATGGGATGAGTATGTAGCTCTCATTGAATTTGCATAAAATAATCATTATCATAGTAGTATTAGTATGGCTCCATATGATGCATTATATGGTAAAAGGTGTGGAGCACCTTTTTACTGGGATGAAGAAAGCCTAAGGATTATAAGGCCTAGAGTTGATTTAAGATACCGTTGATAAGGTAAAATTGATCTGCAGTAGGATTAAGGTGGCTCAAGATAGGCAAAAGAGTTATGCAGATCAACACTAGAGAGATATGGAGTACCAAATAGGAGATAAGGTATTTTTGAGAGTGTTACACTAGCGAGGAGTGCTAAGGTTTTGTCAAATGGGAAAGTTAAGCCCTAGATATATCGGTCCTTTTAAGATTACTAAGAGAGTTGGACCATTGGCTTACAAATTAGCATTACCTCCAGAAATGTCATAGATTCATAATGTATTTCATGTTAGTATGCTCAGGAGATATCTGTCAGATCCAACACATATATTACCGGCACAGAAGGTTGAGATTGAAAACAATTTGAGTTATGTAAAGGAACTAGTTAAAATAGTTGGATATCAGACTAAATAATTAAGAAACCGTGCAATTCATTTGGTTAAAGTCCTTTTGAGAAATTATTCGAGAGAGGAAGCTACATGATAGACTAAAAAGAACATGAGGAAATAGTACCCCCATCTATCTAATCAATCAGGTAAGAATTTCAAAGATGAAATTTCTTAAAGATGGGAGAATTGTAATAGTCAATTTCTAAAACTACTGAAGGTTAGAGTGTTAGAATATTGAGTCACATGAATTCTATGATTATAAAATTAATTTGGTGCATTTAGTCAAATTTTATGAATTCATTCACATGTATGATATTAGCATACACACATGAATTATGTTTTAAAAAATGCAAAGATATTATATGGACTTAATTGACATATTCCAGGGTATGAAAGTTTCAAAATAATTGTGACATGATTGTGCATTTCTAATGTCTTGTATTTTGATTTACAAATAAAAGGAATTGATGGATTACAGTTAGGAATTTGGAGTTTATTTGTCACAATTGGAAGCTTGATGGATTAAAATGTACATTTAAACTAGGAAAAGTTTCAAATAGCAAGACAAGTTGACATGTTAAAATTAGGATGACTAAGCCTATAAAATAAGTGACAAATGGATTAGGAATTTAGTGAAATTTGGAAGCCAAGAAGGAGGAAATGTATCTTGGTTAAATACATGACAAGTGTCTTTAAAGAAAGAACACTCATCCTACACTATGTGACCATCACATTCAACTTCTTTTCTTATGTTTCTGTTGCATACTCTCTCCTTCTTCTCCCTCTCATAGCCAAAATCAGTGCCTCACCCATGCCTTTGGATTTCTAACCTAATTATGTACATTACCACTCCAAAATCAATGCAAAATCCATCATAAAGATAGCTTTATAGGTAGAATATTGTTACATTTTGTTGTCTTCTTCTCATCATTGTCAAAACCATCCTACTCCCTCATTGTTCTTGAAATGTTCTTACATGCATATGGGGCAAAGCAGGCTTGATACATTGAAGTGGAATTTGAGCTAAGCAAGTAAGTGAAGTACTGATCTATTGTGGAATGTGTTACCAGAAATTATGATGATTGATTAGGGATAGATTGAATGTGGTATTGGTGTTGAAATTGTGCTGGAAAGTGATGAATGAAAGGGGCACCTTTTCTTATCTTTTTGGATGCATGAAAACAGTAGTTTATAGGTTGTTATATGGATGATTTAAGTTGGGATTTCAAGTATAATTGATGATAAATTCATGCTAAAGATAGTTGTTATTGAAGTGTTTTCACATTTGGAAAAGTTAGGACTACAAGTATGATGGTGTAAAGTGAATGGTAATGAAACAAATGAGCTGATTTTTGTGAGATTTAGTGTAACCAATATGGAGGTTAAATTAACCTGAAATGAAGTAACCTTAAAGGACGTGAAATATGGAAATTTTCATGTGTTAGTGATGTCTCTAAGCTTGTAAAAATCATGAAATATTGAAGGGAGTAAAGTTACACAAATTAGTGATGTCGATGACAAATTCTGGAATTTAATTTCAGCCTTGTGTACATGTCGAACCAGCTAAGAAAAATCACTCCAAATTGGTATATTTGGACATAATTAAGTCTAGGAATGAGCCTATATTGTTGGTTGATTAATTGGTTAAGAGCTTGATAAGTTTATGTAGATAATTGATGTCAAAACCTATAGAATGGAGTGTTTTCATGTGGTTGTGCTCAAAGCTGGAAATTATAATTTATAAAAGTAATAATTGAGTTCTTTTAATACAAACATGATCTTAAGAAAATGAGTAATGTGTATAAGGTATAGATGAATGAGCATTGAAGAACATGAGTAATGTGTATAAGGTATAGATGAATGAGCATTGAAGAACATGGGGTAATTATGAATGGGAATTGGGTAAATGTATGAATATATATTACTGGAAAAAGTTTGGTGAATATATAGATCTAGCTTGCTGAAATTCTAGACTTAAAGTAACAATTGTGTGTGCGTTATAAGAGGCTTTTTTATCAGGAAAATGTACAAGGATAAGAGCAATGTATGGTTGATGAATTTGGAATAAATCAAGCTAACTTAAAGGTACAAACCTGAAAATGGTAGTATACAAGATATAATGTTTAAATGGTCCTAGGGTGTATAAGCACAAAATGAATAGTCAAGATCTATGCATAAGAATACAAACTCAAAAAGTCAATTGAGCATGCATTGAAACATGACACATATACATGTGCATGATTGTATATTCATATGATTAAGCAAATTAGTGGTTTATGAACTATTTTTGTATGTATTACATGACGATAAACGTACAAAGTGATCGTTAACATCTAGATATCGTTGGAACATTGAGGTAATAGCTTTTCTAGAGCATACTGTGAGTGAACTTAGATGTTTAAACTCATTTATGTATGCTTCTATATGAATTGTATGTTTAATGTGGAACGTGTGTACAACTGATTGATAAATGCTAGACTTAAATCTAAGGAGTTTGCTATATGTGACTTGGGTACACAGAGATGAAAGGAAATGAAAATATAGCATATGAAATGATGCATCTCATCACATTGAAATGCATGATCAGATAAAGGAGTTGTGACTAGAGTGACCGATGTGCAGAAAAGAGCTTTGAGCTCAGGATTATGAAAAAGAGCCTCAGGCTCAAATAACATGGACTCGATATCTATAATGGATATGGGCCATAAATGATCTCGGTATCTACAACGGATACAGGACAATAAAATTGGGTTAATAGGCACTTGGTCATAACAAAATAAAATGAGAATGGAAACAAATGTGCATTTGCATATACATCCCTACATATATCAAATGATTGAACTGAAATGAATTATTGAATTTTTTATAAATAGAAAATTGTTGTTGAAGTTAATGGAGGATGTAATGTGATATGCAATGCTAACTTATATGATATGCTTGAGGAAGGATGATAAACTTTGCTATGCTTGTTTTTATGATCTAACCTGAGTAAATACATTAATGATGGTTCACTCACTGAGTTCGCAAAATCATCAAAATTGTAATGTTGTTTTTTCAAGTGCAAGGGAGTTCTAGCAACTAAGGTGATATAGTAGAAGTTACTTGCATTTTAGGGACAAGAATAGCTCAAAGGTTTGATCAGCTAAATCTGAGGAGTCTAGTTAGAGTCTTGTGTATTAGCATCCCATTTCATTTTATATATTTGGTTTTGAGATTGAACTCAAAAAATTTTGTGTAATGTATATGTGGATTCTAAATTGTAATGCCACATGTGACTTTTAAGTTAGTGAATGAAATGGGAAGAAATGAACATTTAGAATGTTTATGATATGTTTTATGCACATGATATGTTTGATGCCTTTGATGAGTTAGTTTGATTGTCCTAATGTACCATTTTCATATATTATGTTCTCAAATATCCTCTAATGTGTTCGGGCTTACGCTCTATGGTAGTGGTATGTTACACTTGTTCTGTAGACCTCCAAATTGAATAATTCCAATTAGAGATTAAAATAGAGAGACATATCTAAAACTTTCATGAAGGAAGAAAATTTTTATTAAGCCTCTAATATTTTTCAATTCTAGCTTGAAGTTGAGTTATGGTTGTTGTCCCTATTTTTTATGTTGGGTATAACTCCTGAAATAATTAACCAAATTGCATGAAAGTTATGCCATTAGAAAATTAAGGCATATGGGAATGAAATTAATTGACAAGATCATAAGTCAATGTGGGAATTAAAGGAAGAAGAAAGACCAATATTCAATTTTTCTAAAGTTATCACATGGACCAATTAGAGTAAGCATGTGTGACCAATAAGATTAAAGCTTATGTGTGTCTAATAGCATTGTAACACATGATCCAATAATAATTGTAACACATGGTCCAATAAGATTGTAACATATGGTCCAATAGGATTGTAACATATGGTCCAATGGGATTGAAACATGTGTCTAAGACTAGAAAATTTATGAAAAGGCATATGGAGAGGGGAGATGGACAGCACTTTGAGGGCTTAACTTCATAATTTTCTCCTCTCAATTTCACCTTTTTCATCCCATCATTTTTCATATAAGAAATTAAGCCAATCTTAGGTGAAAATCAAGGTAAAAGTTATGGATTTTTTCCTCACCTTTATCTCTTCTTACTTTGCTTATGAAGAAATGAAATTTATAAAGTTGGAAGTGGGATTGAGATGTATATTTTTGTTGTTTCTAGTTGTTGAGTCAAGCCAAAAGGAAGGGAAGGAAAGACAATAGAAGACCTACTTTGTCGATTTTGAGGTTTGGGACTCCAGTTAGTTAATTTCTATATTTGTTTATATTTTAATGTGTAAAAAGATTCATTTACATGTGGAATGGTTGATGGGATTATGCTTCAGTTCTATTTTGTTGTTATCTTGTATAAAATTGGTTGAATATAACAAAAGATTATCATGTAGTGGAATTCTGTCTAAGGTTTGTTAAACTAGTCACATTGTTTGGGTCATAAGTCAGCCTAGAAACCTCTAAATTTGGTGATTTCAATTGCACATGAAAATAAGACAAAGAAATAGAAATCTTTAGAAGAGACTCTGACTTAATTCTGGCTTTATGATGTTGGAAATTGGAATAGAAAATGGTGACCTAATGTTGCTCGTATTTTGGATCAACGTGTGATATTTGGTATATAGCTCATGTGTTAGAAGTCAGAATGGCCTGATATTTAGGATTTTGGAAACTAGAGACAAAGAAGGACAAATGTCTAGAAGACCACGAAACCCATTTCAGATTTTTCTATACAAATATTAAGGAACAACTAGACTCCGTCATGTGATTTGCTTTTGGACTGCTTGTTTGCCTATTTTTAGACCCACCATAGTCTTAGCCCAAAATGCACTATTTTGAGTTTGTTTTCATTTACGATTTTTACATAATATTATTTGAACCTTTTAAATGTTTATGAAACTTTTCAAACACCTAGAAATATATGAAATAGGGCTTACTATATGTGAATTGGTTGATTGAACATTGAAATACAAGATTGAGTATAATGCATTCTAAATAAAATTTACATGTTTATAAATGATTTGTATGCATATTCATTACTCATATGTGTATAGTGTGATTATAAAAGTGTGATTTTGATACCCTTATAATGATGGTAAGCCATAAATTGCATGTATGAATGCAAATATAGACTTTATGACTTGAAATGTATATCATATGATTTGTTAATATCTGAATTGTGAAATTTGCCAATGGTTAAAGGAAATGTTATAGTGCCTACTATATTATCTTGGTTGTAGATAGATAAGCATGCCTAACACCACTGGTGTCCACAATTCGATACCTTCGAGTATCTAAAGTTTTGATATCTTTAGATATCTATCCATACCCACGAAAATTTGCAAGCTTAACTCAAAAAGTAAAGTAAATATATATAAATAATAAATACAGTATGACAACATAAATAATTGATATATGAAAGAGGATTTTCATTTGTATTGATAATTTGTACCATTAAGTGTTGAATATCAATGTTTGACTTTTAAAGGTGAATTTATGGTATATAAACAATATATTGAAGCATGTTTTCATTATTTATTTGATTAAGTATACCATCACTATTTATATTTGTACGATATTTATTAATTTATGTGCTTAGCGGATGACTGGTGTGAGTCGTCATCCAAACTAAGTGTTTCCCCACTATGCTCTCAAACTTAGCACGGGTGTTAATCCATGTAGGTCCAAGTCATAGGAGTGAGGTACAGGGAACATCTGCAGGGACCAAGGCCAATAGATAGAAGAAAAAGTACTTTTGGAAGGTGTTTTTAGTTAAAGATGAGTGTACATGTAATGGTTAAAGGAAATTGTATGTTTTCTTTTGGATTCCATTTAAATATAAAGATGTTTTACTACTATTAAATGGTAATGTTAACCATTAGGGAGTTTTGTAATGTGTATATGTATAGCATTGAACCTAAATGTATGCCATGAATGTATGTATAGGAAATTGGTTGCCTTTTGTGTGGATGGTTGTAGGTTCCGTATTGGGGGTGTTACAGTGGTTCTAGGAAAAAAAGTGGGCAAAGCTTCACGTGCGATCTAGTATGCTTTGAAGAATCTTGGTTTAGCTTAATTAAATTACTCTACACTCGAAAAAGAACTTTTGTCTGTGGTTTTTTCTTTAGAAAATTTTTTTTCATATTTGTTAGTTTCTAAGGTTATTATTTATTCTGATCATGCAACTTTAATGTACTTACTCACGAAGAAAGAAGAAAAATCGAGGATGATCAAATGGATTGTCCTCCTTCAAGAGTTTGACTTAAAGATAAAAGATAAGATGGGGGCAAAAAATGTAGTTACTGATCACCTCATTCGCTTGATTAGAAAGGAAGATGATATCCCTCTAAAAGAGATAATTCTAGATGAACAACTATTTTCTATCAATTTGACACCTCCATGGTATATAGATATCGTGAGTTTTTTAGTTACTAACAAATTATTTGTTGGTTGTCAATGACTTAGAGGGATAGATTGAAGAATAAAGCCAAGTACTATGTTTGGGATGACTTGTATCTATGGAGGCACTGTGTAGATCAAGTCATAAAGAGGTGTGTGCTTGAAAGTGAAAGATCTTCAATTTTATTCTTCTATCACTCATATGCATATAGAGGACATTTTAGGGTCAAAAGGACTACCCATAAAGTATTAGAGAGTCATTTCCATTGGCCCTCACTGTTTAAGGATGTATTCATCTTACAAGTCATATGAAAATTATCCACGATCAAGTAACTTGTTTCATAAGAACCAAATGTCACAAACTCCCATTCATTTCTATGAAATTTTTCATGTTTGGGGTATTGACTTTATGGGACCTTTTTGCCCATCTTTTGGTTTTAATTATATATTTGTTGTAGTTGATTATGTTTCCAAATGGGTGGAAGCTAAGGCCACCAAAAATAATGATGCCAAAGTTGTTATAGCTTTTATCAAATCTAACATCTTCTCTAGGTTTAGGCTACCAAAGGCAATCATAAGCGATAAGGGAACCCTTTTTTGCAATAGGGTGATGGAAACTCTATTTAAGAAATATCACATCCAGTACAAGATTTCCACCTCTTACCATCCCTAAACCAATGGCCAAGCTAAAGTGTGAAATCGAGAAATCAAGTCAATCCTGGAGAAAATTGTTCAACCCAATAAAAAGGATTGGATCGTGAGATTAGAAGATACATTATAGGCTTATAGGATGGCTTATAAGATGCCAATTAAGATGTCTCAATATAGACTGGTGTTTAATAAGCCATTTCATATTCCAATGGAGCTGTAACATAAGACGTATTGGGCTGTAAAGCAATGTAATATGAATTTTGATGACATAGGAGTGCATAGAAAATTACAATTGCAAGAGCTGGAGGAGATGTAGAATGACTCCTATCAGAATGCAATGATATATAAGGAAAAGATGAAGGATTTTATGACAAGATGAACTCAAGGAAAAGCTTCGGTGTGGGTCAGAAAGTGTTTCTCTATCACTCCAGACTTAAATTATTCCTAAGTAAGTTGTGTTCCCATTAGGTTGGTCCAATTTTTTTTACTCACGTCTTTCCTTATCGTGCAATAGAGATTCGGAGTTTGAAAATAGAAAAGGCATTCAACGTGAATGGTTATCGCCTGAATTCATATTATGAGGGCTTCCAAATGGAGAATATGGAAGTGTTGATTCTTGAAGATGAAAACAATGTCACTTGATGAGAGCAACATGGAGCTGAGCCAATGACGTAAAACAAGGCACTACTTGGGAGGCAACCCAAGGGAAGTTCATTTCTTTTAATTTACATTTTCGCATTTGTTATTTATGTTAAATGCTCCATTTCTTACATTTGATGTAACCTTACGGACAATGTAAGTTTTAAGTGTGGGGGTGGGGATCTTTTTTTTCATACACGTTTGAAAGCTTGTTTTTTGCTTATGTGTGTTTCTTAGGGGTTTTCAAAATCAAACAAACAAACAAACAATTTCTCTTTTTCTAAGCTTTTAAGAATATATAGTCATAATTAGAGAGTGAATTGACTAGAAAATTCATGAGAACTTGAACATGTACTTTTACTATTATGATTGGACACATTATCTTTACAATAGTAGTGACTAGTGGTAGACACAAGCCAATGAGATTTTGGGCCTTTATAGACTGACACATCCATATCACTCTCATTGTGTTTTGTTTATATTTGACCTTCATAAAATCTACACCTTAACTTTGCTTTGATTTCTATTTGATACCACATTTTTATCAAATGCGTTAACATGTAAATCATATAGGCATTCATTGTTTCATAAGCTACATTAGCCAAATAACCTACCTATTGATATGAATTGTCCCTTATTTAGCCCCCTTAAGCTTTACTTGTCTTTTCTTTTTGTGTTAACCACATTACACACCTTAAACCTAACCAAATGTCTTACCCAAGTCTTAAAACTAGTGAAGCATTTGTTAATTGTTGATGATTGTGGATGCACACAAGTATAAGTATGGAGATGTGCATATATGTGGGTTGGCTATAATTGTCAGAATGACATTTTAAGTCTTATCAATGACTTCCCATGTTAATGTAGCTTCTTTTAATTTTTGTTATAAAATAAAGAAAGAGTAAGAGAAAGAAAAAGAAAAAGAAAAAAATTATTCAAATAAAAGTATCAAGGAGCAAGTGCATTTGCTTTGCAAAGTTATTTACGATTAGTTTTTCCTCCTAAAGTTGTATGGAATGGGAGATTTGAGTATAAAATATATAAGGTTGATATTTTTTTGAAGGATCACACTTATGGTTATAATGTTTTTTTATCAATTGTATGAGTGATTCCTTCTAATTGTTTATGCTTCATGTGGTTTATGGTGTGAGAGCTTAAAATTGAGTGTGAAACATGGTTTTTACATTCATAGTTTAGAGTCAATGTTGGTTTTTGCGCTTGATGTTATATAGATGTTGCTTTTTCTTCACTAACTTTGATGGCTTTTATGTTACATTACCCAAATACATGCCATCTTAACATTTGCCCACATTACAGCCCCAAAAAGTCCTTTGATTCATGATTATGCATGTGTATCCTAATGGTGCAGAAATGAAATGATATGCAAAGTTGTGGAATATATTGATCATAAATGGTGTTTAAGTGTACCTATTGATCAATACTACTTAAACAAATTTCTCCAAGTCCACTACTGTATATTGCTCAATTTTTAAAGGTGATGATTGTTTATTGATCATGAGTAAAGGCATTGAATGTTTAGTTGATGTTATGATTTTGAAAGTCATTTCTCTTTACATATGGCTATCTATTCTTAGGAAATATGGAAATTGTGAAAATTTTTGACTTGTGAATTTGATTATGTTATTTTGCCCGAGGACAGTCAAAAGCTAATTGTGGGGAATTTGATGTGTGCTTAATGGTTTATACATTCAATTCTTAACACCTAGTTGATTGAGCCTAAGTTTGTTATCTAAATTGGCAACACTTTCATGGCCTTTACTTTACTTTTTGACTCCTAATTCTTGATTTTGTGCTTAAATTAATCCTTGAGTGTGCACTTTTATTTTATGCAATTTGATGGTAAAATTTGTCACAATTGGTATTAATTGCATTTCTTAAGTTTTTTAAGAACAATTGATACTGCAAATTGCTATTTTTGATTGTAGGATCCTCAAGGAGAAGGGAGTTAACGTGCAAAATTGAAGTCAACAGGAGATCATAGCCTTCGGGAAAAGTTCACCGCAGTGAGCCCATCTATCGCTGCGATGAAGAATGAAGAATCAGGCAAAACTTTTGAGAAAAGTTCGTCGCGATGAAGATTAATTCTCTCGCCACGGTGAAGGATCCAGAAAACACACAACACCGCGACGAGCTTGCCTGTCGTCGTGGTGAAACGTTGAAAACCTGAACATATTTGGGAAAATCTCTCACTGTTCGTACCCGACCCGTAACCCAACATTTAAAAACATGCCAAATTAGGTTATGCAGAGAACCCTTTACAGATATTCATTACAAGAGAGAGACGACACTTTGACACACATACACTTCATCTCTCACTCTCGACCTTCATCCATCACCCATTTTTCACTTCTCATCATCGCTCTCATCATTTGTTTGCTTCTGCCATGGATGCTGTCGGTGTATCTACAGTTGTGAGTGCTCCCGAAGTGATGCTTCGCTAAGCACCATTTCCTCTTGAAGAAGTAGCGATGGCTTGAGTTCGATGGGCTTCAAAAGGGAGTAGTTTTACATTGTCATATTTGACTACATTGTTATAAACTCCTGAGTTAGGATTTATGCTTTGTAGTTAGATTTTTCTTGATTGGAGTTTAATCAAGAGTTGAACAATGTATTGTATTATGGATTTGTTTATGTAGAACTTGAATGCTCAATATAAGAAGTTTCATATATGTCTTTTTAGTGATTGTGTTAATTCTTTTTTATCTACCTAGTTATGTTTGATATTGAGATTATGCTTGATCCAAATTGACCACTTGCGTTAACTTGCCCATTACACACACTAAGATGCATTCAACAGGTTTTAAGAAATGGAGTTGATTGATTAAAACCCTGGACTTAAAGAGTTCTTTAAGGTTTATCTTTCGAAAAATTAGTGAATTTCGCTCCCAAAAGATTTTTTTTGAATCATGATAGCCAAAGCTCATTTTCAAGAGGATTTTATCACATTTGATCATTGTTTGAGTTTTCAATTTTCATTTCCCAAAAATCCAAAACACCCTTTTTATACACTTTTCTTTCATTTAGTTCAATTCATTTAGTTTAATCAAAATAATCCAAAACCCCACT
>JANSVA010433902.1:0-18689 GCA_025504915.1 Erythroxylum reticulatum | reverse complement strand
TCTTTTCTTAATTAGGCCATCTGTATTTAACTTGACCTAGTGCACTGGTGGTTTTGTCCACCCGACTAGACTGCCCACAGGTAGGCCATATGTGGGAAGCACACAACTTTTTGCTGCCCGTGCCCTTTCAATCCATTCGACATATTCCATCACTGCTCTGTTGCCTTCCATCGACCAAGGGAAGTCTAATTCAAAGACACTTGTATTTCGCAGTATCATATAGGAACCAGCAGACTACTCCAAAGATAGAGGCCCAGTCGAAATGTCGCACTTGATAGTGCTTCGTAAGGTTGGATTGCACTCATAATCCCTCATCTTGAAGGAAAAATTCCGTAGTAACCAGCTTCGAGGGGAATTTTTTCTAGTCACAACCGTGACTTTAAATGTTTGTCATGGTTGTGACTTGTTTTTGTAAGTCACGGGTTTTTGTTTTTTTTAATACAAGGAAAAAAAACAAAAGCCCAAAACAAGCTAACTAGCACATGGTTCTGCGATACATCACTCCGTGTTTATCTCGGTGAAGGAGCTCCATTAAGGTCATCGAAGGTTCCTGGAGATATGCAGTCCTGGACTAACGATGGCTGTGAGTGAGGCCAGACTGTCTACACACTAGTTCTCTTCTCGATGTACGTGCTAAAATTTTACCTCCCAATTGCGTTGGATTAATCGACGGGTACCTGTTACCAAAGAATTCTCATCAGATAAAATTGTAGTGGATGAGGACAAGATGTTTATAACTTCTAGGGAATTCACTTCAACGAGGACTCGTTTATAGCCTAGAGTCTGAGCCAGATTGAGTCTCGAGTGGACACCCCAGAGTTCGAGCCAGATTGAGTCTCGAGTAGACACCCCAGAGTTCTACAATTAGCGGCGAGCCTTTTCCAATATGTTGGAGAAACCCTCCGCACTAGTGACTATGCCAGTCTCGTAGTATTCCCCCAGTAGTGGCAGTGGTAGCCCCTTATTTTACTGCGCAATCTGTATTTAACTTGACCTAGTGCACTGGTGGTTTTGTCCACCCGACTAGACTGCCCACGAGTAGGTCATGTGTGGGAAGCACACAACTTTTTTATGCCCGTGCCCTTTCAATCCGTTCAACATATTCCATCACTGCTCTGTCATCTTCCATCGACCAAGGGAAGTTTAATTCAAAGACACTTGTATTTCGACAGTACCATATAGGAACCAGCAGACTACTCCAAAGATAGAGGCCCAGTCGAAATGTCGCATTTGACAATGCTTCGTAAGGTTGGATTGCACTCATAGTCTCTCATCTTGAAGGAAGAATTCCGTAGTAACCAGCTCCGAGGGGAATTTTTTCTAGAATGCTCTCACTTGCGGACAGTCCCTCGTGACATAGAGGGTGGATTCTTCGTGTCCACAATGGAGTCACCTGCTATTCGTAGCAATGTGACGGGCCATAAGTTGTTGATTTGTCATAAGTTTGCCTTTTGTCATTAGCCACAGGAAAGCCCTTATCCGTTGGTGTCCTGCCCACTTCCAAATTAAATCTCAAAGTCGATGCTGGTTATCAAGGTTCCTATCTTCGAGTAACTCGTAAGCGGACGCTACTGTGAATCGTCCATGGGCTGTTTAACCCCACTATATCGTGTCGACCTCTGTGCTATTTGTAATAGTGGGAAGCCCCGCAATGTCTAGATAAACGGAGGAGGGAGGTAATGCTGGAAAAGGTTCCAGTTCTAGGTGCTATCTTCATTCAGAAAGTCCGCAACAGAAGTGTAAAAGACGCTTTCAGTGATCGGGAAATTTGCCACATAAATAAGAGGCCCCCAATCTAGAATCCATTTATCCAACCTAACAAGATTCTTCTGCCATTACCTTGTCGCCAAGTTAGGCCCTGGCAGATGACATGCTAAGTTGCAGATATTCCCCTCCAAATGTTGGACGCCCCTACACTATCAATTGTAGGAGGGATATAGGACAGGTCGATGCGGTATTTTGCCCTTAAAATTCTAACCCATAGAGCGCGGGACTGTGTAATTACCGCCCAACCCAATTTAGCCAATAAAGCGTCTTTGGAAGAGCGAATTCATTTAATGCCCAGGCCCCCTGCTTCCTTGGGTTGACACATTGTTTCCTAATTTGCAAGATGCAGGTTCTTATGGTCATCCGTAGAGCCTCAAATAAAATCTCGCATAATTCGCTCCAAGTCATCACAAAGTTGTCTCAAAAGTCTAACTGTTTACATCGTATAAATGGGCAGGGCTGGCAACACAGACTGGGTTAGGGTCACTCAACCTGCTAGAGACAGGACACATGCCCGTCATCTTGCAAGTTTCTGTTGGGCATTATCCAGAATGTGTTGATAAGTGCGTCTTGATGCTTGCTCATGTAACAACGGAACTCGTAGATATTTCCCAAATTGTTTGTTTGGGAAATGTGAAGGTCTTGACTGAGCTGGCGCTCGAGTGCTGGGAAGCCGTGCAAAACTCTTCTAATGTTCACTTCTGTCTTGAAGCCGTGCAAAACTCTTCTAACGTTCGGGGGATAACTTTGGTCTAAGTCTCCGTAGCTTCCGCAAATAGAACTAGATCGTCAGCAAAGAAGAGGTTGGATATCAGAGGCCCTGTGGGGCTCAGTTTTACTGGTCTTCATATGCCTTGTTCTACCTTATTAGAAATAAGTTGACCTAGTCGTTCTATGCATAAGACAAAAAGGTAAGGTGAGAGCGGATCTCCTTACCCAATGCCTCATGACGGGCTAAAAGAACCCGTATCTATGACTTGCCACTCGACTTGCAGAGTCACGGGGTCACACACTTCATAATGACTAGGATTATTTGAGAATATTATATAAGAATATAAGTCATTTATTATACATTACATTCTATTTCATTATATCCATCTTTTAAATAACATTTAATATTTTATTACATTACGTTAAGAACTCTTTTATCCTTTCAAACGATTTTTTATTATATTATATTATATTTTATTATAAATCGTTCTTGTTTATTTTATTTCTTTCCATTAATTAAAGAACAACTAAAAGAGACCCTCTAATACAACGTGAGACCAAATGAAAACCCCGAAACTTCTCATACTTTTCCCCACTCTTCTCTGCGTCTTAACCGAACGCGTCTTCCTCTATTCTTTTCTCTTACGACTTACAAGCCACCACTCCTCATTATTTCTTCTTTTTTGTTTGTCTAACTTTGACCCTTTCTTGTCCTGTATATATACACCCACATAACAACCCTCCATTCTCTCTCAACGAACCCTTATCTCTTCATCAAAACTCATAAATCTCTCTTTTTCTGTTAAGTCTGGTATTGGCTGGCTAGCTCTTGGTATGGGCAACTACATTTCTTGTACTCTTGCCACACCTTTGGTCAGGACCTGCAAAGCTTCAAGGGTTATCTTTCCCGGCGGCGAAATAAAACAATTTCGGCAGCCAATGAAAGCGGCGGAGCTCATGCTTGAATGCCCCAACTTTTTTCTCACCAACGCTGCGTCTCTTCACACAGGCAGAAGATTTTCTGCTCTTAGTGCTGATGAAGAGTTGGAACTTGGCAACGTCTACGTAATGTTTCCAATGAAGAGAGTTAGCTCTGTAGTGACTGCGGCTGATATGGCGGTGTTTTTCATGGCTACGAACTCTGCAGCGAAGAGAATATCTGGCGGGAATAATAAAGTCCGGGTCTTGCCGGAGTCCGTCGGAGACAATAACGTGCTTGCAAGTCATCGGAGAAGTGATGAAGAGAGTGGACCCAGGTTGAATTTAGAGGGTGTCGAGGGTTTCTTGGCGCCGGAATCTCAGTACAGATTATCTGTGTGTAGATCGAGAAAACCAAACCTGGAGACCATTAAAGAAGAACCAGTTCGCTAGAGCACTATGTATGTATACAAGTGTTTTGAGTCGTGTAGAAAGATGAATATATCAATTTGTTTTCTCTTTCTAATTGCTCTTGTCTGGCAAATAGCAAATAGATAGAGTACATTTATGTCGTGAATCTGAAGATACAATCATGAATCTCTAATATTGAAATACGTTGTAATTTTTAAGAATTGGAAGCATATGCAATCCATCTTATGCTTTTTGGACTAATTAAAAAGCTAGCAGCTTCAGCTTGCATCCTAACACCGTCCGTGTATCATCCACTGTTGGTGAGGAATCAGTGATCTTTAGATTCGATTATGTTCTTAACATTTGTCCTATTGAGTTTCTAATATAAACATTACGCGTATTGGTTGTACTTGGAACACAATAGACGTGACGAACTATAATTAATTGGTTCAAAAATTTTAAAAAGAAAAACTGGGGGTCGTTGATGTAAAAGTGGGGAAAGTCGTTTTTACATATTTGGTCAAGAAAAGACAGGAAATTTCATAATAAAAACGTGGACGACGGATGGATGGAAGTTTATTTGTTCAAATAGATGTGTCTGAAGGCATCTTGGACTAAATCCAAAAGCAGCAAAGCTAGCCGTGCACGGAAGTGGCTTTATGATTATAATTTGGAAGATCTTATCATCACTCGACTTTCCCAGCTTAAGATAGTTCAAAATGGTAGTCTTTTATCCTAAAACTCATGGTCTAATAAGTTACGATGGCTTTTTAATTGTGCTTAGGTCAAGTAAGGAAAACCATGAACATATTTGAAGATTAAGGTTTTTTCACGATCCAACGGCAATACAGGTAGTCAATTTAGTGTCTAGTTTGATTGGGGCTTGCAGGTTTTCTGGGACTTGGACGCTGAGACTTCATGTTTGTGTGGGGTAGTTTTTAATTCTTATGCGGCAATTTTAGATGCCACGTCTATCCTCTAGTGGCTACGGCCGACCAAAAAAAAAAAACTATATTGTGCTGCCACCGCTTTTTGAGTATTGAACGTCAATTTTGTTTTGCAAGTGAGAAGCGTTATTCAGCGTAACAGAAGTTATAGAGTCGTCGAAAATCCCTTGTCCATTAAAACAAAAACTGATAGAAAATCGGTTACATTCACTTTACATTGTTTACCTGTGCACTCTTATCACTCGTATAAAATCTTCCCGCTACACTATTTGAATAATCTTAACAAACATGAGTTTCAGCTACATTTTTTTTTTTAAGATCTAAATTTCAAAATCGTAATCTATTGAAACAATACTTCTTACTTAAAATATTTAGCGGGTTTTAAAAACTATTAATCAAGCTTAAGATAAGTTCTGCTTTATATTCATAGCTAAAAAGATTTAGCAAAGTTTTTTAATTTAAATAAAAAAAACTCACCATCATTAATACTCTAACTATATACTACAATACTATAAACAATAATAAGTATAATAATATAAACCATAATATATTATCAACAACACTTTTTCTTGCAAATTACAGAATGGATGAAGATGCAACTGATGAGTGATTATGATGTGAATGATAAAGTTATGTTGTGTTTGCTTTAATAAGAACCAAATACTTATTATATCAATCCTCAAACTATTTTTAGTTAAGTTTAATTAAGCTTTTTGGATTATTATAAGTTTCTGGACATGGACAATACTAGGTAGTCATCTAGGTTATGCTTTAATTTTTTTTAATACGAGCATGACATAATATAATTTGTAAACTGATCTCTTTATTTATTATTTTGTCTATAAGCATTGTTCAAGTTGTCATTAATATCTTGTATAGGAACGAATGATCATCCTTGAATATTATATTCTTTTTATTGGTTATAATTTAATGATTTTTATATAATTTTGCTTTATATATACAATGCTCGATGTTTTAAATTAATAATATTTTTAGAATTAATTTTATAACAATAAAAAAATAATTCACAATAAAAAAACATGTTGATACCTTATATACAAAACATATTGTTTAATATCGTAGATCACAAATGTAACAAATAACATATCATAACATTATTAAAAATGTAACAAATAACATTTGGCCACTTTATGAAAAAAAATGTAGCAAATAATAGGCTACCTTATAAAAAATGTAGCCAAAAATATTTGGCTCTGTTATAAACAACGTAGTTAATAGTATATAGCTACGAAGATGATCTTCTTTATTGACGTACATGATTCATATTCACATAATCTTTACTTTAGTAAACTATCCACTATAATTAGGCTTAATTTCCTCCTAAGATCATGTACATTAATGTTGTGTATTATTGAGTTGATTTGTTACTTTAGTTAGAGGCACCTAGAGTGTATATAGGAGGATGTATTTCACTTATAAAAACATACATAAATACAAAGAGCATTTTGACATTTCTTCTTCATACTCTACTTCTACATAGTATCCAAGCCTCCTTTTTAACAAAAGAAGTCAAAATTTTGGAGCCTTCTCCATTCTTTCTCTAAAGCATTTTACTTTCATATTTTGGGTTCTAAATCTACTCCAAAATTTTTTCCATATATCAAATTATTCCTTGTCTTAAGCAGATCACAACAGTATAAAATTCATCACGAAAAGATGCTTCACGCGCCTTTATGCACCACCTATAGCCATCGGATTCAAAAACCCTAGTTATAGGACTTTTAGAGTAACAAGATTACTTAAACGACGTCATTTCACTTCTAGCCAAACACAACGTTATTTAACCATAGGAACGAAGTTGCCTTGTTATCGCCACACCTTCATCTACATCAACACCATATCATCTGCCATATAAGCACAAAATCCTATTTATCTACTACGTCACTCAACACATCCCCTAACATGTCATTGCCACATCATTGCAAGTCATTGCAACGTTATCTTTACACGTGTCCTTTTCTCCTTTGTCCATATGTCATCTCCTTTTTTCAATTTAGACTCAACAGTTAGGTTCGATTCGGTTCAAAAAGAAGTTGACCTACACTTTGATCGCCCAGTTCAGTACATATTAATTTGGATTCTCTCTAAACAAACCAATTCCTAAGGTTTTTCAATGCTTTAAATCCAATTCTAAGGCTAGAATAACCAAATTCCATCCCTATAAGTAGGTTTGCTCCTATTTTATTATCTTCCTTTGATGGCTTCAACTATGATCTTTGGACTAAGGAAATGTGTAGTTTTCTTAAGGGGAGACTCTTTTGTCATATTATTACTAGAGAAATATCTAAACCCACTCAAAAGAAAGATGAAGACATCGACATATTCACCAAACAATTAGTGGCATAGGATGGAATGAACCATCAAATCTTAACATGGTTTTGAAATACATATGTCAAAACCATCAAACTTGACTTTCGACAATTTGACATAGCTTAAGAGGTATGGAATTTTTTGATCAGATGATGTCCACTAATTTTAGCTATATAGGAGATTTCATCGCATGCAACAACAACCTAGAAAGTCAATACACAGTTATATGTATGAATTTTAAGAACTTTGGAATCAACTAGCACTTGCGATCCTATCTGGCCTAGTCCTAATATTTTTACGCTCTACACAAATCTTCGAGATCATCAACATATATGCCATTTACTTATGACTCTCAAGGATGAATTTGAACCCATTCACAGTCCTCTTCTTCATAAATGAACTCTACCCAAACTCGAAATTAATTTTAAGGAGCTCATCTCCAAGAAAATTTGCCTCAGTATGCTCCATATTGAAAATTTTATCCCATCTACTGATGTTTTCCTTGCAACTTATATTTCTTCTTAAACTTCTCACAACTTAAGTAAGAAGGTTTATAAAGGATCTTACAGCTACTGCAAAATGCCCAAGCATCACATCTTTGAATATAGAAAATAGATCAAATAGAACTCTGGACAAGGTAATTCTTCTAAGTCTCTTCAGCCTGCTTCCACTGTTGTTGCAACCACTTAGGGGCCAACAGAAAACACCTCTCCCAGATTCTCTTTAAAGGACCTTCATGCCCTTCTTCCACAACTTCAATCAGATTCTGGTACAGTTTTCTCTTCTTTTCTATCTATCACATTAGGTATCTCAAACTCTTGGTATGTCGATTCTGCCTGCTGTAATCATATAACCTCTGACTCTTTTATTCTTAAATCTTTAACAATACCATGTATTTCCATAATATAAGTATTGTTCACACCGTTGATAATTCTACTATGCATATCTAACATATAGTTACTATTCACACTCCCACATTACATTTACTTGAAACATTTGTTGTTCCTAAACTCTCATTAAATCTTATTCATGTTGGACAATTATATGGACTTGATGTTAACTTATCCTTTTCAAGTCTTGGTTGTATTATGCAAGATCTATAGATAGACAAGATCATTGGGAAAGGATGTAAGGTTAAAAGGCTGTTTGAGCTTACTTCACTAAATCTTCCTTTAAAATTTGTAGTTGGTGTTGTATCCTCTCATATATGCCACTCTCGTTTAGGTCATCTTTCTACCTCTAAATTAGGCACTTTAATCTCTAGTGGTAACCTAGTTCATGTTAAGATTAAACATTTTTATTGTATCCCTTGATAACTCTCTAAAAATCATGCTTTACCATTTTCTCTCAACCATTCTATCTCTTTAGCACCTTTTCATCTAATTCATTATAATATTTGGGGTCCTGCACCTCATGAAACTATGGATAGCATGAAATACTATGTGATCTTTGTTAATGATTTTTATCGCTATGCATGGATTTATCTAATGAGCTATAAATTTGAAATATTCTCCATTTACTCTCATTTTGCTAATATGATTCACACTCAATTCTCTTACAAGATTAAAGGATTTTGGATTAATAACACAATGAAATACAAAGATACAAAATAAATTTTCTTAATCAATAAGGGACCATCATTTAGAGATCCTGTCCAAACACATCTTAACAAAATGGTCAGGTCAAACATAAACATAGACATATTTTTGACACGAGCCCTTCTTGTATCATTTTCTTATCCTCAAACCCTTTAGAGGAAGCATTCTTTACTTCTATCTATATTGTCAATCACATTCCCTCTCCTGTGATAGGTAATATCTCTCCATATGAGCGCTTATTTAATCATGCTCCTGATTATCAGTCTCTTAAAGGTTTTGGATGTGTGTGCTTTATTCTACTACAACCTTATAAGCACATTAAACTTAAACCTAGAGCATATTTATATTGTTTTCTAGGGTATGTGATAGAGAACAAAGGATATAGATGTTGGGATCCACTATCTCAAAGACTTCAAATATATCAACATGTCACTTTTTGGGAATATGAAATATTCTCCACTATATCAAAATTTTGAGTTAGAGGACCCTTACATTTTTTTTCTGATCCTACTATACCTTTGTTTCCTGATATTTCTTTTACAGGTTCATCTTAGACCTGTAACAGCTTAATGCAACTAGCGCTTGATTCTATTAAATCTTCTCCAGCTGTAGATCCTCCAGCCTCACCAAATAGATCTTCCTTTTTTATTCATTCACCAAAATCAATTGAGTGTCTATAACCCCTCCATCAGTACTCTCGAGTAAGTCAACCATATATTCATCCTGAAGACTTCTAGGTTTATTCTACTATTTTTTCTTTATATGAACCTAACACCTATCACGAGGCTAGATCTAACCCTTTATGGTTGCAATGGTCAAAGAATTACAAGCTCTCTCTAGCACCAACGCTTGGGACTTAGTTGACCTACCTTCAGATAAGTCTGTTATTAGCTATAAATGGGTCTACAAAATCAAAGCTTGAGCTGATAGATTAGTTGAAAGATACAAAACATGTTTGGTTATAAAGGGGTTTACTTAAGAATATAGAGTTCACTATGAGGAGAACTTTGCCCCAGTAGCCTGCCTAACTTCAGTCCATAGTTTTATTTTCATAATAGCAAGCAAGCATTGGGAATTGTTCAAGATGGATGTCAAGATTGCTTTTCTTAATGGTAATCTTTATGAAGAAGTATATATGCAACCTCCACTTGGGTATGGTTATCCACCTAATAAAGATTGTCATCTTCGCAGAGCCTTGTATGGCCTTAAGTAAGCTCCTCGATCATGGTTTGCTAAATTCAACTCCACCATCAACTGTCTTGGCTTCACGTTCAGCTCTTATGATCATGCTTTGTTTATCTGAAAAAATTGATCAAGGGAGCAGCACTCTTCTCCTTCTATATGTTAATGACATGTTAATAATTGGCGATGACACTCAGGGGATCGTTACTCTAAAATCTTGCCTTCATCAATAACTTGAAATCAAAGATTTAGGTATCCTAAGCTATTTTTTAGGCCTTATAGTGTCTCCTGATGATTTAGGTTACTGCTTATCTTAAGCTAAGTACACTACTAATCTCATCTCAAGTGCTGGTCTCACTGACACTAAGATTGTTAGTGCTCCACTAGATCATATCACTGCCATTGATGGAACTCCTTTGAGCAATGGTACACTTTATTGATAGCTAGTTGGTAGTCTTATATACCTTACTGTTACTCATCTAGATATTACTAATGTAGTTCAAATTGTCTGTCAGTTCATACTTACACCTCATACCACTCACTTTTTGTTGTTCTTTGTATACTCTAATACATTTGAGGCACCTCGTTTCATAGACTTCACTTTAGTCATTCATCTTCATTAGATTTATGGGCCTATTTTGACGTTGATGGGGTTGGAGACCTAACTGACTGTCGATCTACCATTGGGTACTATTTCTTTATTGACACATCTCTCATTTATTAGTGCAGTAAGAAGCAAACGATCGTCTCTTGCTTAAGCCCTGAATTAGAATACCAATCCCTAGCTAACATTAGCAGTTCCTCTCTTCTATGACAATCATAGTGCTATACAGATTGCTCACAATGATGTCTTTCATGAATAAACTAAACACATTAAGATTGATTGTCATCTTGTGCATCATCATATGCTTTACGAAACTATACAACTTGTCCCAATCTCATCTCAAACACAAATTGCTGATATTTTTACCAAATCACACCCACCTCGACGTTTTCAAGATCTTCTCTCTAAATTCAAGTTATCATCTTCACAATCACCTTGAGTTTGAGGGTGATGTTAACTTATATTATCATATTCACGTAATCTTTACTTTAATCAACTATCCACTATAATTAGGCTTAATTTTCTCCTAAGATCGTGAACATAAATGTTGTGTATTATTGAGTTGATTTGTTACTTTAGTTAGAGACACCTAAAGTGTATAAATAAGAGGATGTATTTCACTTTGTAAAAGCATATATAAATACAGAGAGCATTTCTACATTTGTTCTTTATTCTCTATCTACATTTTTTATTGGATAATAGTATATAGCTATGAAGATGATCATCTTCGTGAAAATGTAGCCAAAAATTATTGGCTACATTTTATTTTTGTGGTCAGTCATTTGCCATCGAATTTTTCTTCTTCAAGATTAAACTTTTAACTAAGTTTTTATAATATTGTAGTTACGAAAAATTTTCATAGCTAATAACAGTTTTTATCTATGATTTCGAGAAACATCGCCTATAGTTTTCAACTACAAGGAATTGGCAAAGCTTTATGCAATGAAACAGAAATGTCATAAATAACTATAGGTGTTGTTTTTTAGACAATTAGCTATTTTTTTCTATAGCCAATTGTCTACTTTGTTGTAATGCGCTAATCAATATCAAAACAAAATTGCCATTATCTGAGAATACTATATAAAATGCATCAAATTATTAAACTTCCTGTTGCCATCGAAGAAATAAGACTAAGGTATTATCCTTGTGAAAAAAATATTAATTAGATAAATGACAATTAAATTTTGAATGAATAATATTCATTTACTTTATAAAAAGATTCAAAATCATAATGATCCAATTCTAGTTTTGATGATATAATACTTCAACCATAGTAATGTAATTATCCAACTTGTGCAATAATTTTAATCTCAAATTGTATCATGCAGTTTCATTTTAATTGCTCGAGAGAGAGCAAGGGAGAAAAAGTGAAGAATATTTTAAATATTTTACACCTCTTTTTATTTTTAGTACCATCTAATATGCGAAGAATTTATCGATATGTTAAGCCCCTTACAAATTTTTTTGGTCATCCTCAACCATCATCAGCCTCTCTTCTTCACTGAATATCCATTTTCTATCTCTTTCTCCTTTCTTCTCATGGATTGCTTCTGGTACTGCCATGGGTATTCATGTACATCCTTCCCATTCTCTTTTTTCCCACCTCTCCCTCTTAGCTTTTTTTTCCAACTGTCTTGTCTACTATTTTTGCTACTCCTCTGTTTCATCCCATTTCTAACATTATGTCCTCCAACCCTTCCCTTTATGCTTCTAAATTTCCATCTTTAACCCTACCACTGATCCCTCCCCTACATATGCCCCCTACCGTCCACCACCTTTGACACCTCCACTTCAGGAAAATTGGAAACAAGTATTCGAGGATCAACTTACCACGTCTCTTACCTACTTACCTCTGTAAGTGTAACACCCCACTCCCATCTGATATGTGCACGTGCGCCCTTCAGATACACGTGCACATGCCCGACAGAAATGGTGGGTTAGCTATTTCACTTTCACTTTATAACATGGCATTGTAAGCTAAGTCATAAATTACACATTGTTCAAAAAGCCAAAATTTTCCTCGTTTTATATCATAAACTATAAGTTACATTATAGCATTATGTTCAACATCCATGTTTGCATACCATCATCCTATGAGCATCAACAACTCAATCTACACAGTACGCTACATAAATGAGAAATCATAAAAGATAACACAAACTATCCCTTCAATCCCAGCTAACTAACCTTTGAGTCATATCTGATCTCCACAAGTTGTACAAAATTGCTACTACGCAGTCATAGAAGCTAGGTCGTCGCTCCCTCAAACCTGAAATTGTCAACGTTGCAATTTTGGTGAGTTTTGCAATTTTAGTAGAGTAACCATCCTTGTTGGTTCACTCTTGTCATACAACAAATAACAAATCATGTTATTATATAACTCACATCAACTTGATTTTTCTCAAGTAATATCACATAACAACAAATCACATTTGTCAAATTTCAAAAACAAAATTCAAACATTTCATCATTTCAATAAAAGTTAGCAGAACATACACATTGACAAATTATCACATATTTCATACATAAATTTCTCAAAACATCGCAATCATTTAATATATTTAGATCATATGTGTATGCAATGTTATAAGACTCGATTTCATTTATTTCATTGTTGTGATTGTGCGCCTTTTTCACTATCCTGTATCCATTATGGATACCAAACTCTTTCATATTGTCCCTTATCCGTTGGGGATATAGGGCTCTTTATACACATTGAGCCTTAGGCTTTAATCACGAATGTCTAAGCTTTAAGCTCTTTTCCACTGGTGACATCAATCACATCTGCCTTTATATTTCATGCATTGGAATGAAATGCATTCCTCAATTTCAGTCATCACATTTGATCAATTACATTTGCATTCATGTTCTTGTTCACAATAATCATTGGACTAGGTCCGGCAGAAACATTCAAGTTGAGAATCATGTAGTCAATCTCATTCACATTCAAGTAGCACTTCCAATGTTTTAATCATCCATCGAAACTCCTTGAACATTTCATGTCCAGAATTTAGTACACAATTCAGTACATATTCATCAATATCAAATTCAATTCAGTAATAAACAAAACAAGTCAAGGTGAGACCATCTTAGGTTACTCACAATTTCTCCCTTTCTCTTATTGCCTTAAAGTCCTAGTAATGTCTGGAAGCAGTCGTTCTACTTGCTCTTTTATATGCAAACAAATACATTTTCATATTACTATATGACTCATTTAACTGAATAATCACATTTATAAATGTATCATGTAGTATGCATGTTTAATGACAAATTCTTGAGTATATATAACTTGAATAAACTGATGCAAACTTTATTTTTTCTCCATATTTTTCAGAATTCACGCCCTCATCAATCATTCTAGTTTTGAGAATCTCAAAACCCACTTTCGGGTCAACTTTGCATGATCATTATGACAAGGAAGATGGAGTTTTTAGATAACACTTCCTTCTAAACAATTGTTTCCCTATGTTTCGAGTTTCTAATAAAAACAAGATCATACAATTTTGTTCATTATTCTATGAGTTATACTCAAAATACTACATACTAAGTATATTTGAAATTTTGGCTAGTGCATGATCATGCACTTTAAGATTTATAACTCATATCTCTTAATTCCAATATTCAAATTTTACAAAATTCATTTCAATAGAAATATAAGAGAATAAGTTACAAATTTTGTGAAGAAACCTTTGTCTGATTCAGCCTACATCAATATAGTTTTTTTGATAACAACATGATATGATTTCTATCACGGGTAGTGCTATAGCCTAAGACAAGACTCAATTTCATGCCAACTTTTCAAATTTTTAGAGATATAATTAAAAGTCGACTTCCTCAAGAAATTTGTAGTCATATATATCTAATTTAATCTTAATGAAGAATAAACTCATTTTTAAATCTACAGATCAAAATATAATCAAAATACCAAAGCATATTCAATAAAAATATTCCAATTCATAATATTCCAGCAGACTTCCTCACTTTCATCCAATCAATCTTTTTCAAATCAATTCAGATGGGTTTAAATTTTTATGGAGACGAAAAACAATGTATTAGGAATGTATTGGTTCAATTTTCAAGTCATTTGGAGGTCGGGAGACAAAGTTATAGTCAAACGAATCCAAACCGTTCAGTTTGAGAAGCACTATTGGCCATGCAACTATAGTGCACAACCATGCACTCCAATTTTAGAAAATGAAAATTTTCTTCCTTCTTCTTCCTCTCTTCCACTTATCCCATCATCTCTAATTTATATTCTCATATTTACCTCTTCATTTTAACTCCACTTTTAATTCAAGTTACTCTAAATTAACTCAAAATGTAAGATTAAATTCAAACATCAAAACAAGGTTCATACGGACATCACCATTTTTTTTGCTTTCTCTCTACTATAATTTTGTTTTTATGCTTGCAAAACCCATATTCATATGGTTTTACCTCACATTTTTTTTGCTGTTACTTCAGTTAACTTCAAATAATCACAAAACCAAAAATAAAATGTCATACACAGCTATTCTAATTTTTGCACAAATTCTACCTTGAATTCATCCATCACTATCATACCCGAAATCTTTCTACCTACACATCTTATGTGTATATCCATTAAAAACCATTAAAAGCGTCATCAAAATTCATGTACAAAACCAGAAAATTTGAAAACTCACTTATTGGATTTCAGTAACGTGTCCAATAGTGGATGTGAGCTCTCGGTGAATGGAAAACAAGATACATGAAACAGAATACTATCTGAACTGCCAATTACACAACACTTAACAAATGTTTCAATGATGGAGAGAATTGTTTCTATTTGGTGTTGAACTATTTTTGGTGGAGAACAACCGAAAGTGTAGAATTTTCTCCAAACAAACAAGGTAACTACGTAGAGTGATATTTCAATGACACTTGTCACGCATGCATGTAAGCCATTTGTCATGCTCCTATTTGTCTCTTATTTCTATATTTTTCCTAGTCCAAAATACCCCAAATTTTTGGAAGTTTTCTAAAATTCACTAAAAATTTCGAAATAATAATGTCACTCTCTAAATAAATTTTCAACACAAATATTCCACAATTCACATTGTAATCATATTTATAATTCAATTATACCCGAAAATGTCAATGAATGCACATAAAATTATTTTAATGAGACAAAATAAATATCCACATGTTATGCCATATGATGCATGAAATACACTTCTAATTTCTCAGTATACACTATTTCAGGGTCCTAACCCCTAACATGGGATATTGGAACATTACAATCCTCCCCTCTTTAAGAAATTTCGTCCTCAAAATTCTTACCTGATTGATGAAACAGGTGGGGTATTGCTTTTTCATATGCTCCTCTGTTTCCCAAGTTGCTTCCTCACTCGAGTGATTTCTCCAGTGGACTTTCACCATAGGAATTTCCTGATTCCTCAACAGTTTTGTCCGATATCCCACTACTTGAAGTGGCTTTTCAACATAATTCAGATTACTAGCGACTTTAATTTCTTGAGCCGGTGATACATGTGTTGGATATGATCTGTATCTTTGTAGCATACTTACGTGAAATACGTTATGTATCTGAGACATCTTATTAAGTAAGGCTAATCAATATTCCAATGGTCCCACTCTCTCACAAATTTCATAAAGACCAATATATCTAGGGCTCAACTTGCCATTTTTTCCAAATCTCAATACGCCTCGCTAAGGCGACACTCTCAAAAACACTTTGTCTCTTATACTATATTCCATATCCCATCGATGCTGATCCACATAGTTTTTCTATCTATTTTGAGCTGCTTTTATTCAATTTCGTATCAATTTCACTTTTTCTACAGTATCTTGTATCAATTATGGACCTTCTATCTTTCTCAAACCTTCCTCATCCCAATATAGAGACGGTCGACATACTCTGCCATACAATGCCTCATAAGTTGTCAATCTAATACTACTATGGTAGTGGTTGTTGTAAGCAAATTCAATCAATGCAATATACTAATCCTAAGCCTTGAAACTCCAATACACAAGCCCGAAACATATTCTTAATAGTCTTGATTGTCCTCTCACTCTGCTCATCTGTTTGAGGATGAAATGCAATATTGAAGTTTAACTTTATGCCCATAATTTACTGCAAGCTCTTCTAGAATCTCGAAGTGAATCTAGGATCGCTGTCCGATACAATGGAGACTAGAATCCCATGCAATCTAACGACTTCATTCACATACCTTTGAGACAACTGGTCTAGTAAGTTATTCTCCCTCACTGGTAAGAAATAGGTTCACTTAGTTAATCAGTCTACCACAACCCATATAGCATCATTTTGCCTCAGAATCTTAGGCAAACCCATGATAAAATCCATAATGATTCGTTCCCATTTCCACTACAGAATAGACAACAAATATGGCTTCCCAACTGAAGCCTGATGCTCAGCTTTAATCTGCTGGCAAGTTAAACACTTAGATACATAGTTAGCTACTTCTTCATCCCTGGCCACCAGAAATGTTGCTTCAGCGTATTATACATCTTGGTTGTGCCAAAATGCATAGCATAAGCGACCATATGAGCTTTCTCTAAAATTTCCTTTCTTAATTCATCCACATTAGGCACACATAATCTCTGTTTTAACCATAATGTCTCATCTCTCAATTCAAATTTAGAATCTGGATTCATCTTAACTTTCTTAATCAGTTTCACCATTTCAGGAACTTTACTTTGAACTCTTTGAAATCGATCATGTAACAGCAGTCTTAACTTTAGTGTGGCTATCAATGCTTCATTATGCTCTAGATTCAACTCCGTATTCAAAGCTCTCAATTGAATCAAGCTTGGTAACCTCGATAAGCGAATCTGAGCTACACTGCTATGTGACTTCCTACTCAAAGCATTTGCCACTATATTCACTTTCCCCAGATGATACTCAATCATGCAGTCATAATCTTTTAACAACTCTATCCACCTTGTTTATCTCACGTTCAACTCTTTCTAACTTAGCAAATATCTCAAACTCTTATGATCAATGTATATTTGAAATGTCTCTCCATATAAATAATGTCTCCATATCTTTAAAGCAAAGACAACTACAGCAAGCTCTAGATCATGTATCGGATAGTTCATCTCGTGAGGCTTTATTTATCTCAATGTATAGGCTATCACCTTGCCATTCTACATGAATACACATCCCAATCCTTGATGCAAGGCATCACTATAAACTACATATCCTCTAATTCCTGATGGAACAATCAACACCGGTGCTACAGTCAATTGATGTTTCAAATCCTCAAAGCTCTTCTAACAATCATCATCTCATTTGAATACTACATTCTTCCTCAGAAGTTTAGTCGGAGGGGTCGAGATCAAAGAAAACCCCTCAACAAACCTTCAATAATATCCAGCCAATCTGAGAAAACTTTGGTTTTCAAACACATTCTTCAGAGCGTCCCATTTCATTACTTCCTCTATCTTCATTGGATCCACTTGAATACTATGCCCATTTACTATATGACCTAAAAATACCAATTGACTCAACCAAAATTCACATTTACTAAATTTAGCATATAACTGTTTTTCTTTCATAATTTGTAAAATCATTCTTAGATGCTCAGTATGCTCATCTCTACTTTTTGAATACACTATGATGATATCAATAAACACTATCATAAAGCGATCTAAGTAAAGCTTGTTGGATCGGAAAACATAAGCATGCTATATTTGGGTAAAATAATATATTTCAAAACATTTTAGAAATCAAAATTGTAGTGGAAGCAATATAACCAAATCAACATGCCAAGTCATACATGATACGATATAAGGAAAATAATTTACATAAACAACAAGATGGAAATTATTACCGACTCCTTAGCTATAGCGTTAACTCCTTGCTGTGCTATCCTATCCTAGGCAATGTATCCTCTCCTAGGTAATGTATCCTCTTCTTATTATTGTATCCTCTATCAATCTGATCTACCACTTGTTCTCCTTAGACAACTTGGTTAACAAGATCCTTTGATGGAAAAGGAGAAGAAAACTTGAAGAGATTTTGCCTTCGAAGAATGAAGACAATGATGAGACAACTCTCATGCAGATTTCGACCAGCACATGCAGGATAGGACAGTGAGAGATAAAAATTCAACAACACTTTGTATTCGTTCTCTTAATTTCTGTTAAGCCTCAAAGAAAGAAGTGAAGTACATCCAATGCATCACATCCTTCCTTAATCAATCATAAAGAAGCCAATAA
>JANSVA010433885.1:0-18692 GCA_025504915.1 Erythroxylum reticulatum | reverse complement strand
GCCTTTACTTTGTGTAGTTTGAGAGTAAAATTGTCACAAATTATTATCAATTGCACTAAATTAATTTTTCTAAGAACAATTGATACTGTAAACTACTATTTGTTTATTGTAGGACACTCAAAGAAGTAGAGGCAAAGAGTGATGCAAGGAGTGAAGGATGAAATTGATAAGTTAACAAGTCAAGGCAACAAGAAGTTCTCTGCAGCGAGAGATGATGTTACGCCAAGGTAAAGTATAAAGAAACCAAGCAAAGACTCTTCAGGATAATTTCACCGCGACGTGAGATCACGTCGCCACGCCGCGGAGAACTCAGTAGATTATTCAAGAAAACTTTTAGTAAAAGTTCGTTGCGGTGAACTCATCTGTCTTCATAGCAAACCTTCGAATACTCGAACCATTTTTGGAAGTTTACCTACTGTGCAACCTGATCTATAACCCATTTTTTTAAACTTACCTATTTTAGGTTAAGAAGGGGAGAGATAGCTGACAATTCAAGAATATACACTCACTCTCTCTACCTTTGGAAGAAAAATTCTTCTACACACCCTCATCCCCTCTCATCCACATCACTGTTCTACTACTTCACCAATAACTACTACCATGGATGCTTCCAGTGGTTTCCCGGTGGTGAAATCTCCTGTAGTTATGCTTGGCTAGGCACCTTTCTCCTCTTGAATATGTAGCAATGGCAATAGTTCAAACTGCTTCAAAGGGGAGTAGTTTATTCTATGTTCAGCTATATTGTTATGAACTCCTAGGTTTAGGATTTGTAATTTGTCACATTCTTGATTAGAGTTTAATCAAGTGTTGGATATACAATGTGTTATTAGGATGTGTTGATCTAGAACTTGGAGCTTAAATATATGAAGCCTCATATATGTCTATTTGTGATCTTGTTGATTCTATTTTATCTGCTTAGTTGTGTTTGGTATTGAGTTGATTCTAGATCCCAAAGTGACTTGTTACATTGACTTACCCATTACACACACTAAGGGCATTGAACAAGGTCTTAAGAAATGGAGTTCATTGATTAAGACCTTAGAATTAAAGAGTTCTTTAAGGTATACCATTTGAAACTTAGTGATTTTACTCCCATAAAAAATTATTTTGAACAATGATAGCTAAAGCTCATTTTCAAGAGGATACTATTCCATTTGATCATTTGCCTTAATTTTTCTGTTCTTATTCCCAAAATCCAAAAACACGTTTTATACATTTTTTTCTCACAATTCATTTAATTTTGTCAAGATTTCCAAAGATCAAAGCCCTTTCTTTGCTAATTTAGCTTGCATATCATGACACATAGGCTAGCTTAGAACCATTCACTAGGTTCCAATTAAGTGAAACAGCCCAAGGTTGCATTCTATATTGCAATCCTTGGAATTAAAATTTTGATTTGATCTTTAAGGGTAAGAACAAAAAGGCTTCGAATCATAAGTACTCACCACCCTGATCCGATCAAAATTATTTTAATGGCTTGCCTATCTACTTCTCATCTTCAGCTTTGAATTCTTTGAAATTTTCATAGGACTCACTCTTTTATGCATCAAATTCATATAGCCATGTCTAGAGTAATCATATATAAAGGTTATAAAGTATTCATAACCTCCTCTAGTTTGTACGTTCATAGGCCCACACGCATCAGTATATACCAGGTTTAACATGGGTTCTGATCTATTTCCTTTGGAAGGAAATGAGGCCTTGGTCATTTTTCCTTCAATATAAGATTTATAGGTGGGTAACGGCTCATTATCTAAGCCCATAAGGATACCATCTTTTACTATCCTATCAATTCTTTTCTGAATGATATGACCCATTCTTAAGTGCCATAGATATTTTGAATTAATATTAGAGACATTGGAATGTCTTGATTTTATCAATTTTTTGATGTTTAGTGAACCTGTAATAGGTTCTATAAGAAACAATCCCTATTTAATTATTTCATTACAAATAAAATCCTTATTCTCATATATTGAAACAACATTTTCAAAATATAAGGATTAACTAGATCTTATTAAAAAAATGAAAATAATGTTCCTTACAATCATTGGGACGTAATATACATCCTCTAAATATAACCTATGACTACTAGGAAAGTCTAAAATAATGATTCCCACTTATTCTACTGAAACATAGGATCCATCTACTATCTTGACTTGAAACTATCCTTTAGGTAGTCTTTTCCTTTATTGGAAACCCTACAAAGAATTGAAAACATGGTCAATCACTCCTGAATCTAATATCGAAGAATCAGATAAATCTGCCATATTTCTAGTTCCTATCAAACTTAGGAAAGCCATACCGTGTTTGCTTTTGAGGGACTCAAGGTAGACTGGACAGTTTCTTTTCCAGTGGCCTATCTCATCACAGTGGAAACACTTTCCCTTGGTGTTCTCTTTGGCCTTCTTTTTCATATGTTGGGCCTTAACCTCTGTTTAGGCCTTCTTTTTTCATTGGACCCTTCTTCTTTTGCTTGCCCTTATCCTTAATCTTAGAAGAAGATGCTACATTAGCTCCTGGCCTATGAGCCTTGATATTCAATATCTCCTCCATACACTGAAGAGTTTTCATCAATTCACTCAAGGTGTAATTCTAGTTGTTAAGCTTATAGTCCAACTTAAACTACTGAAAAGATGAGTTTAAGCAATTGATGATCATTCATTTGTGTGTCCGTATCCAGATCTTCCCCAATCATCTTAGCATCAGTAACCGCAGAGATTACCTTAAGCATGTAATCCAGCACGGGTTCACCAGGTTTTTGTCTGAGGTTATGAAAGGTTTAGATAGCTTTCACTCTTGCGGGCCTGGTCCTCACACCAAACATCTCATATAGGTGATGGACAATTACACTAGCAATTTTCATGCATGCAATTTGCTTTTGCAACATTTCGCTAACAGAAGCTAGAATATAACACTTAGTAGTCTTATTACCATTATGCCATCGCTTATGTTGTTAGCTTTGCTCAAAAGTTAAATTGCCACCCAGAGGTGTAGGCTCATTGTCTATTAATAACCATGAAATTTGTTTATATTGAAGGACAATGTCAAGGTTACATCTCCATTCATTAAAATTCTCTCCATTTTCTAATTTGTTATTGAGTGGATTTATATTGTGGTTGATTATGTCTACAAATATAAATTATTAAAACATGAGCATACTAGTCAACAATATTGGAACTTTGTATAAACTCATGATGGATGTATGCATGATGATAGATTTAACAAAACTTTAAAAAATTAAAACTTTATAGGACAATTATTTTTCTTATCTATAATGAACTAAGTAACGGTGAACCATCTTATCCATTAAAAGAAAAACTGAGACCTCCAACTCAGAAAACTACCAAGCATCTTCATGCCTAAATTTTTGAAAAGTGCTATAATTTGGTCCATACTTTTACCAACAGAGCTATGGTGGGTAGTTTATTAATAAAATATGTTGAGTGTGTAACCATTTGATTCATCCACTAAAGGTACTTGCAAACCGTACCTTAGTGGAACG
This sequence comes from Erythroxylum reticulatum, assembly GCA_025504915.1. Classification (NCBI taxonomy): domain Eukaryota; kingdom Viridiplantae; phylum Streptophyta; class Magnoliopsida; order Malpighiales; family Erythroxylaceae; genus Erythroxylum; species Erythroxylum reticulatum. The sequence goes on along the minus strand of JANSVA010433885.1, from coordinate 15,190 downwards.
TCATATTTGCTACTATTGAGTGGACTTATCCTTAAGGAGACCCAAACTATGCAATATCTAAGATTCATGCCCTACGGTGGAGAGTAGCACTTCACCACATGCAAATGGGCCACCACATGGAGACCGTGAACTCTCACATGAGCATCTTCTCCCATTCAATCTTTTTGGGCTTTAAGTTTTAATAAATACCAACTTGTCTAGATGCAATTTGTTATCCATCCTATATTGTTTCATTATATATCTCATACATAATGAATGCATGGCAAAGCCTAGGGTTGGCAATTTTCTAAATGGCATGCAATCACATAATATCACATATTATTTGCATTTATTTATCCATTCATCTCATGAACTAAATAGCCACATTTGATTGTCTATCCTAGAAACATAAATAAAATTACAAGGCTTTTAAACCCAACAGCTTCTTCTTAGGCTTGGATCTTCCACTTCGAACTCTTTGCTCACATGACCAGGCTCATTTGATAAAAAGTATGTAATGGTTTTTCTTTTCCAACAAAATTTTGATTTTCATAAAACTGAATTTTTGCCAAAAGAAAACAAAAATTTGCAATTGTTTTTCACCAAAACCAAAACTTATGTATATGACATAAAAATTCCAACACTTGTAAAAATTGAAATGCTGTTACAAAAATGTTCATAGAACCAAAAATTTGTTAAAACAAAATTTCAGCACTTTTGTTTTCTAAAAATCAAAATTTAGCCAAGACACTATAATCAAAACTGAAACTTTACCTCTTGATTTCTTTAACCCATGGCTTCTTCATCTTCATCATCAAATGATTTTATACATTACATAATCAAAGAAAACATAAAAATGAAACCAAGGACGAAACATGACGATGATAGGCCACCCTCCTTGTTACAAACTAAATGAAGAAAACGTACATGGTAACTTTAGTATCTATGGACAACCAAAAGAGAAAAACATATACCATATCTATATATATCACATAAAAATATGCAACATATAAAAATTTGCCAACCTATGAATCACTTATAGGAATCAAAATCATGCATAAGAAAATTGGCTCCAATACCATTGTTGGATCGAAAAAGTAAGCATGCACAATTTAGATAAAATGGTAGATTTCAAAACTTTTTAGAAATCAAAATTACAATGGAAGCAATATAACCAAATCAACATGCCAAGTCATACATGATACAGTATAAGGAAAATAATTTACATAAACAACAAGATGAAAATTATTATCGACTTCTTCACTATAGCTTTGACTCCTCTCTTTTGTATCCTCTCCGAATCCTTGGTATAACTTTGACTCTTTTGTATCCTTTCCTCTATCAATATATCCCCTCCTTGTTGTTGTGTCCTCGACCAATCCGATCTACCACTTGTTCTTCTTGGACAACTTAGTCAACAAGATCCTTTGGCAGGAAAGGAGAAGAAATATTTTGAGGAGATTTTTCTTAGAAGAAAGAAGCCAAAATTGAAACTCTTTTAATTCAAGTTTCGACTATGCATACATCAGAGGAGAGAGTGAGTCAAAAATGCAAGAACATTTCTTACTCTCCTTTTATCTTTAATAAATTTGTTTTAATTTAATTAATTAATTAATCAAATTAAACCAAAATCTAGCCCATTTCTAAATGTTCCATATGAGTTTCTAATTAACAATTAATTAAAGTAAGGCCAACATTCAATCATAGGCTTTAAAACATTTATTTGTATTTCTTACTTTGCTTTATAACCTTCCTAGAAGCCAAATGGGGAATCTAATTGGACTTATATAATTCAAGCTTCAATAAGCCCGTAATTAATTTAATTTCATTAGAATTAATTCCATCTTATTAATTAAATGTCATTCCACTAAAGACAATTAGTTGAACTCTTGAATTACTAAATATTATGAGAACACATCTTTCAAATAAGATGTCCAATTGCAAACTATGATATGAACTATATTATAACCATCCATACAATACAGGGCAAAATTATCGTTTTGACCTTATGTTAGTTTTTCCTTCTAGATCTCTTATTTTACTTTATAGGGTGATTAACACACAAGATCCCATCTTGGTGTTAAGACTTAATAGGCAGCTTGTCCATCAAATACTGGCGTCAGTTTAATCACCAATCTCCATAAAACATCTAGAAGTGATGACCTCACTATAAACTCTTTATTTGAGTGAATGTTTCCTAACACATGTTTCAATTAATAATTCCAACATACAGACTCTAGATTAATACTTTGTAAAAATCCATTCTGATCATATCAAAATTTATAATGAAACACATATGAGTTCACCACTCATCAAGATTGTAGTCCATAATAAATGAATGCTTAATTTGTATGTTTTAAGATTAAAGTAACAAACCAATTTATTCTTTAAAATATACTTGATTCCAGATTCATTTAATAGTGCCATTATCGATAGTCAACTACTATCACGATATTACTCATCATTTCCTTGAAGTAAACTCTTTTACTTACTTGGAGATAACTCGCAACCCTACAGTCTAAACCATAATCAAGCTACCAACTTGATTATTCAACTGTGAATCAATTATTTTAGATTCTAATAATTTACATGTTTCCTATACATCTCTATATATATGTATTTTACTTACAAAGGAATCTCGGTACCTTATGACTAGATATATAATGCTCATACAAATAAAACCAAACTCTTTTGTTTTATTAATAATAAATATTTTCATTAAAAAACAAAAAATAACTGGAAGAAGATTAAATTATATATAAATACACTTGCTTTCTAGGACACTATATTTACATAACCCCAATAAGGAGCAATCCCTATTTAATTATCACATTACAAATAAAATTCTTATTCTCATATATTGAAACAACTTTTTCAAAAAATAAGGAATAACCATATTTTATTAGACAAAAAACAGAAATCATGTTCCTTACAATCATTGGCATGTAATAAACATCCTCCAAATATAACCTACGACCATTAAGAAAGTCCAAGATAACTACTCCCACTGATTCTGTTGAAACATAGGATCTATCTGCTATCTTGACTTGAAACTAGCCTTTAGGTAGTCTTTTCCTTTGCTGGACCCCCTACAAAGAATTGCAAATATAGTTAGTGGCTCCTAAATTTAATATCCAAAAATTAGATAAATTTGCCACATTTCTAGTTCCTAACAAACTTAGGAAACCCATTCTTTGTTTGCTTTTGAGGGACTCAAGGTAGACTGGATAGTTTCTTTTCTAATGACCCATCTTATCAAAGTGGAAACACTTTCCCTTAATGTTCTCTTTGGCCTAATTTTTTCCTTTACCACTGTTTGGGCCTTCTTTTTCATTGGATCCTTCTTCTTTTGGTTGCCCTTACCCCTAGGCTTAGAAGAAGATGCTACATTAGCTTCTGGCCTATGAGCCTTGATATTTAATATCTCCTCCGTACTCTAGAGGGTATTAATCAAGTCACTCAAGGTGTAATCCTTGTTGTTGAGCTCATAGTCTAATTTAAACTACTAAAAAGAAGATTTTTAAGCTATTGATGATCATAATCATTTATGTGTTTGCATCTATATCCACCCCAAGCATATCAGCCTCAGTAACTACAGAGATTACCTTAAGCATGTAATCCCACACTAGTTCACCATCTTTTTTCTGAGATTATGAAAGGTTTGATTATCTTTCACTCTTGCATACCTAGTCCTCATGCCAAACATCTCATGTAGGTGATGGACCATTGCACCAGCAATTTGCATGCATCCAATTTGCTTTTGAAACATTCCACTGACAGAAGCTAGAATATAATACTTAGTAATCTTATCAGCATTTTGCCATTGCTCATGTTGTTGGACTTGCTCAGAAGTTGAATTGCCACCTGGAAGTGTAGGTTCATTGTCTATTAATACCTATGAAATTCGTTCATATTGAAGAACTATGTCAAAGTTATATCTCCATTCATTAAAATTATCTCCATTTTCTAATTTTTTATTTGTCAAGAGTAAAGTGAGTGGATTCATTTTGTGGTGATTATGTCTGAAAAATAAATTATTACAGAATGATCATACTAATCAACAATGTTTGAAGTTTGTATTAAATCATGATGTATGTATGCATGATGATAGATTTAACAAAACTAAAAAAGATTTAAATCATTATACGACGGTTATTTTTCTTATTTATAACGGACTAAGTGATGGTGGGCCATCTTATCCATTAAAAGAAAAACTGGGACCCTCCCACTCAAAAAAATACAAAGCATCTTATTGCCTAACTTTTTGAGAAACATCATGATTTAGTCCATACTTTTACCAACAGAGCTACGATTGGCAGGTTATTGATAAAATATGTTGAATGTGTAACCATTTGATTCATCTACTAAAGATACTTGCAAACGATGCCTTGATGGGAGGTCACATTTGCTACCAATAAGTGGACTTATCCTTTAGGAGACCCAAACCATGTAAGATCTAGGATTCATGCCCTCCGATGGGGAGTAACACTTCACCACATGCAAAATAGGCCATCATATAAAGACCGTGGACTCTCATAAGAGCATGCTCTCCCACTCAATCTTTTTAGGCTTTAAGTTTTAATAAATACCATCTTGTCTAGATGTAATTTATTATCCATCATACATTTTTTCATTATATATCTCATACATAATGATTGCATGGCAAAGCCTAGGGTTGCCAATTTTTTAAATGACATGTAATCATATAACATCACATATTATTTGCATTCATTTATCCATTCATCACATGAACTAATAAGCTACTTTTGATTGTCCATCCTAGAAAGATAAATACAATGATAAGGCTTTTAGGCCCAACAATTTCTTCTTGGACTTGGATCTTCTGCTTCGAACTCTTCGCTCACATGACCTAGCCCATTCGATTAAAAGTGTGTAATGGCTTTTCTTTACTAACAAAAATTTTGATTTTCATAAAACCGAATTTTTGTCTAAAGAAAACAAAAATCTGCATTTGTTTTTCACAAAAATTGAAACTTATGTATGTGACATAAAATATTCCAGCACTTGTAAATACTAAAACTTTGTTAAAAAAATGTTCATACAACTGAAAATTTGTTAAAACAAAATTTCAGCACTTTTGCTTCCTAAAAATAGAAATTTAGCCAATACACCATAAGCAAAACTGAAACCTTTACCTCTTCATTTCTTCATCCATACCTTCTTCATCTTCATCATTATAGGATTTTATACATTACGTAATCAAAGAAAACATAAAAATGAAATCAAGGAGGAAACATGGAGATGATAGGCCACCCTCCTCGTTACAAACCAAATGAAGAAAACTTACAAGGTAACTTTAAAATCTATGGAAAACCAAAAGAGTAAAACATACACCATATATATTTCTATAACATAAAAATATATAGCATACAATTTGCCAACCCATGCATCACATATAGGAATCGAAAAGATCTCCAAACCTTTTTAGAAATTAAAATTTTAGCGGAAGTAAGATAACCAAATCAACATGGATAGCAACACAAGATACAGTATAAGGAAAACAATTTACATAGAAACAATATGAAAATTATTACCGACTCTTTTGCTACAACTTTAACTCCTTGCTGTGCTATCCTATCTTTGGCGATGTATCCTCTCTTAGGTAATGTATCCTCTTCTCTTTGTTGTGTCCTCGACCAATCCGATCTATCACATGTTATCTTTGGATAACTTGGAACAAGATCCTTTGGTGGGAAAAGAGAAGAAAACTTGGAGAGATTTTGCCTTAGAAGAAAGAAGCCAAAGATGAGACACCTCTCTTGCAATTTTTAGCTATACTATGCAAGATAGGAGAGAGAGAGAGATAAAAATTCAACAACCATTTGAATTTCTTCTCTCAATTTTAGTTAAGCCTCAAAGGAAGAAGTGAAGTGCATCCAATGCATGACATCCTTCCTTAATCAGTCATAAAGAAGCCAATAAATGAGACCCTTCTCATTTGTTTTTAAGATGGCTATATGAAAAGACCAAAAACCTAAATCACATCTCTCATTTTCAATTTTGTGTTGAAAAGAAGGAAGATGGTCCATCAAATGCAACTCTTTCTTCTTTAATCCAATGAATGCTAGTATTACATGCTATCACTAAAAGACTACCATTAAAACATTTAATGATAAGATCATAACTCCATTTAATGATGATAAAACATGTTAAAAACTATCTTTAATATAGAAAAACAATGCTAAATGTGCAGCTGCACATTTACCCAATTAAAACCAAAAATTCACCTCCTTTTATCTTTAATAACGTTGTTTTAATCTAATTATTCTAATTAATCAAATTAAACCAAAGTCTAGCCCATTTCTAACTGTTCATATGGGCTTCTAATTAACAATTAATTAAAGTAAGCCCAACATTTAATCATGGAATTTAAAACCTCTATTTGTATTTCTTACTTTGCTTGATAACCTTCCTAGATGCCAAATGGGGAATTTAATTGGACTTATATAATTCAAACTCCAATAGGACCATAATTAATTTAATCTCTTATATAATTCAAACTCCAATAGGACCATAATTAATTTAATCTCATTATAATTAATTCCAGCTTATTAACTAAATTTCATTCTACTAAAGACAATTAGTTGAACTCTTAAATTACTAAATATTATGAGAACATATGTTTCAAATAAGATGTCTAATTGCAAACTCTAATATGTACCATATTATAGTCATCCGCACAATAGAGGGTAAATTACCGTTTTGCCCTTGATTGATACTCTGTAACAATCCATTCCAATTATATCAAGAATTATAATGAAACACATATGAGTTCACCACTCATCAAGATTGTGGTCCATAATAAACGAATGCTTAAGTTGTATGTTTTAAGACACTGGATTGATACTCTGTAATAATCCATTCCGATTATATCAAGAATTATAATAAAACACATATGAGTTCACCACTCATCAAGATTATAGTCCATAATAAATGAATGCTTAAGTTGTATATTTTAAGATTATAAGTAACGAGCCACTTTATTCTTTAAGACATACTTGATTCTAGATTCATTTAATAGTTCCATTATCGATAGTCAACTACTATTATGATATGAAACTAATTATTCCCTTGAAGTAAACTCTTTTACTTGCATGGAGATAAATCGCAACACTACAGTCTAAACTATAATCAAGTGACCAACATGATTATTCAACTGTGAATCAATTATTTTAGATTCTAATAATATGCATGTTTCCCATACATTTCTATGTCTATGTATATTACTTACAAAAGAATCTCGATACCTTATAACTAAATATATAATGCTCATACAAACAAAATCAAACTCTTTTGTTTTATTAATAATAAAGTTTTTCTTTACAAAAGTAACTAGAAGAAAATTAAGCTATAAGTAAATACACTTGCTTTCCAAGGCACTATATTTACATAACTCCAACACAGGCTGTTTTCTCACAAAAAGTGCGAAATGACTGTGCTAATGGGCCATTTTGCCCACCAAAGCTACCCTATGATAATGTGAAAGGGTTGTTTTCTCACTAAAGATGCCCAGTGACCATGTCAGTGAGTTGTTTTCTCACCGGTGGTGCCCAATGACCATGTCAACGAGTTTTTATGGCCACCAAAGATGTATCGACTGAATGTTTTCTTACTAAAAGCACTTGGTGAATGTGCCACAGGGCTGTTTTCTCATCGAATGTGCCCAGCGATTATGTCAACGGGTTGTTTTCCACCAAAGGTGTGTCAGCGTGTTGTTTTTGCACCAAAGGTGCCCAACAATCATGCCAATGGGTTGTTTTGCTTATTCAAAGTGCCTAGTGACCATGCCAATAGGCAGTTTTACCCACCAAAGGTATGCCATCAAACTATTTTCTCACCAAAGGTGCTAAACGATGGTGCCAATAAGCTCTTTTTCCTAGCAAAGGTGCCTAACAATAATGCCAAAGGGCTCTTTTCTCATCGAAGGTGTCTAGCGACGGTTCCAAAGGGATGTTTTTCATTGAAAAGGCCCAACGACCATGCTAACAATTTGTTTTATTACAGAAGGTTCCCGACTGCTTTCTCAACGAATGTGCCTAGTGATTGTGTCAATGGGTGTTTTGCTCACCAAAGGTGCCCGATGACCACACCAACTAGATTTTTTGCCCATCAAAGAGGGTCCAATGAGTAGTTTTCTCACCAAAGGTGCCCAACAATCATGTCAACGGGCAGTTTTCCTCCCCAAAGATGCCAAGAGACCATGCCAATAGGTGCTTTTTTCCACTTAAGGTGTCGAACAACCATGCCACAAGGTTGTTTTTCCCACCAAAGACATGCCAACGTGCTATTTTCTGACCAAAGGTGCCCAATAATTGTGCCAATGGGCTCTTTTGCTCACCTAAGGTACCTAACGATAATGCCAAAGAGAACTTTTCTCATAGAAGGTGCCTCGCATTCATGCAAACAGGTTGTTTTCTCACCAAAGGTATCTAACAACTGTGCCAACGAGTTGTTTTGTTCACTGATGGTACCCAATGACCTTTCTCATAGGCTATTTTGCCTACCACAGGTATGCTAACGAACTATTTTCTCACTAAAGATGCCCAACCACCATGCAAACGGGTTGTTTATTAGTCGAAGGTGTCTAGTGACCATGTCAATGAGATGTTTTGCCCACCAAATATATGCCAATGGGCTACTTTCCTACCAAAGGCCCCCAGTGACTTTGCCATCTGGCTTTTTTTTTCACATAATGTGTTGAGCGATTGTGTCAATAGGTTTTCGCTCACCGAAGATACCCAGCAACAAAGCCAACTATTTGTTTTGCTCAACAAAGGTGTTTCAACTGATTGCTTTCTCGTCGAAAGTTTCCAGTGACCATCGCAAAAGGTGTTTTGCCAACCAAAGGTTTGCCAACGTGTTGTTTTCTCACTGAAGGCACCTAACGACCATGTCAATGGGCTATTTTCTCACTAAAAGTGGACAGCGATCGTGCCAGTGGGTTGTTATGCTCAATGAAGATGCCCAGCGACCATGCCAACAGATTATTTTTTCATTGAAGGTGCGCAGCGATCATGCCAATAGGTTAGTTTCCCACCAAATGTGCCCAACAATTATGTCAATGAGTTTTTTTGCTCACTAAAGGGATGCTAAAGGCGTGCCAATGACCTATTTTGTCATCAAAGGTGACCAACGATAGTGCCAATCGGCTGTTTATCAGAGCTTAGGCTTTCTTTAGTGATTCCTAGGCTTATACTATGTAGTGATACAAATTATTATGATGTGTGATTAATTGTTTGCATTGTGAATTGATTGATTGCATTAAGTGACATGCATACATGTAAGAAATAAGAATAAAATGAATCGTAAGCTAATCGTTAGTGTTTAAATTGAAGGAGTAAGATGCCACCTCATAGAAGAGCACGAGGAATATTTTAAGGATCTATTGCATCTGATTCTCCACCAAGAGAGGAGGGTATTGATGAATCTAGAGCCCCAGGAAACACTGAGGCTTCTGTAGGGACGGTAGTGGGCCCTCTCGATCGAAGATGCATGAACTTTTATAGGAGTAAGTGCCTACTCTTTTAAATCCTAGGTTGTTCTAGGCCTTTGCTTAGGCTTTTGTCCAAGCTATAAGCCAGATGCCACAAACTTCTGCTCTAGCCCCAATTAAGAAGGGAAAGTGGTTTGATAAGCTTAAGAAGTATAGAGTAGTGGAATTTTATGGAATGATTGATCTAGAACAAACTAAAACCTAGTTGAGGAAGACAGAAAGGATATTGGAACAAATGGATTGTCAGCATGATGAAAAGGTTGAGTACGCTGTAAGTTTCCTACAGGGAGATGCTCTGCATTGGTGGGAAGTTGTGTCAGGGAGTTAGATGAAACCATCAGTGTTGGCATGGAAGGACTTCTTAGCTACCTATAAGAAGAAGTATCCGTTTAAGGTTTATATCTAATAGAAGCAGAGAGAATTTTTAAGTCTCACCTAAAGGGAGATGACAGTGAGTGAATATAAGCGCAGATTTACACAACTGTCCCGATATGCAGCTGAGATGATGATGAGTAAGGCGGTTAAGTGTCGTAGGTTTGAATTGGGATTGCATTTGACTATTAGAGAAAAAGTGGAGACGTAAAATTTCTATGATTTTCAATGGTTGGTTGAGCAGCATTAAGGGTTGAGAACGTGGAAAGCATAAAGAGTGCAGTGAACAAAAAGAGGAAAGGGATAGAGCAATTTAGGAGGAGAGGTGGTACTCCTATGTCGGAGAGGAGTGCCAGGACTTTCCTTGTACAATCTGAGGAGAGGAGTAGTGGCACAAGCAGGTCTAAACAGATGAGAACTGTTTCTCATCAAGCCTCAACAGTTGGAGGCAGTAGAAGGGGAGAAGGGGATAAGCCCTTCATTCTCAAATGAGATCATTATGGAAAATTTCATAAACGACAATGTTATTGGTTGACGAGAGCTTGTTTCAAATATGGGGAGAAAAGGCACATGGCCAGAGAATGCCCACAGTATGCAAGATAAGATAAGACTCAAATATAAGTTTCAAAAAGGCCTAAGACTGTGGGACATAAGACTGCAACTGAATAGGTAGTTCTGAGGTAGCTAAGAAAGTGAATCCTCCAGGAAGACCGAGGGGGTAAGCACTAGCTAGAGTGTTTGCAATGAGATAGGAGGATGCAGAAACTACTCCAGAAGTTGTGACTGGTATGTTTAAATTATTTGATGATGATGTTATAGTTTTGATTGATCCAGGTTCTACCTATTCATTTGTTTCATCAAGTAAAACTGTGTATGGTAGAAATTTGAACCCATTAGATACTCCTTTGATGGTTAATACTCCAATCAGCCAATATATTATTATTAGTCAAGTCTATAGAGATTGTAAAGTATATATTGGCGGAGAACAATTAGTGTTGGATTTAATGCCATTGAAGATGGGGAGATTAGATGTGATTTTGGGCATCGATACATTAGAAAAGTATAATGCCAATCTGGATTGCAAATAGAAGATAGTAGAGTTTGAGTTGGACAAAGGTAGAAGGGTGGTGTTTATAGTGGACAGGAAAGTAAGTCCACCTAGAATTATTTCAGCTCTGACAGTAGAGAAAATGATGAGGAAAGGATGTGAAGCATTCTTGGCTTATGTGTTAGACACGAAGGTTGATGGAGGGAAGTTAGAAGAAATTCCTGTGGTCATGGAATTCCCAGATGTCTTTCCAGAGGAATTATTAGGACTACCACTACCTAGGAAAATTAAGTTTCCTATTAAGCTTCTTCCAGGTATTGCACCGATCTCGATTCTGCCTTATAGAATGGCTCTGGCAGAATTGAAGGAACTTAAAGAGTAGTTAGAAGAGTTGTTGGAGAAGGGTACATTAGGCCTAGCTCTTCACCTTGGGGAGGTCTGGTTCTTTTTGTGAAGAAGAAAGATGGATCGTTGAGAATATGTGTAGATTACCAGAATCTTAACCATGTCACTATCAAGAATAGATATCTGCTCCCATGTATAGATGATTTGTTTGATCAATTGTAAAGGGCAAAAGTCTTTTCCAAGATAGATATGAGATCGGGTTATCACCAGCTGAGAATAAAGGAGTCCGATGTGTCAAAGACTTCGTTGAGATCATGGTATAGGCATTTGAGTTCTTAGTCATGCCCTTTAGGTTAACAAATGCACCTGTAGCCTTTATGGACTTAATGAATAGAGTCTTCAAGCCTTTCTTAGACCGATTTATCAATGTCTTTATTGATGACATATTGGTTTATTCTAAAAGTGATAAGGATCACGAGGAACATTTAAGGATTGACTTGGAGACATTGAGGAAGAAAGAGTTGTATGCCAAATTCGATAAATGTGAATTTTGGCTAAGGGAGTGGTATTTCTTAGACATGTAATTTCAAAAAAAAAGGAGTACAAGTGGATCTGAGAAAAATTAAAGCTGTGGTGAAATGGGAAGCACCTAAGAATATAATAGAAATGAGGAGTTTCTTAGGTTTAGCTGGTTACCACAGAAGATTTGTAAAGGGCTTTTCCATGATAGTGGATCTGCTTGCTAAATTGACAAGGAAGAATTAGAAGTTCGTGTGGATAGAGGAGTGCTAGAACAGTTTTGAAGAATTGAAGAATACGCTCACAACTGCACCGATTGTGACTTTGCCTTCTAGTTGTAATAGGTATATAGTGTATAGTGATGCCTCAAGGAAGGGATTGGGCTGTGTGTTGATGAAAGAAGATAAGGTGATTGCTTATGCTTCTAGGCAATTAAAACCTTATGAGATGAATTATCCTACACATGACTTGGAGTTAGCTGCAATAATTTTTTCCTTGAAAATTTAGAGACATTACTTGTATGGAGTCACCACTAGGGTATTTACAAACCACAAAAGTCTTAAGTATCTGATGAGCTAAAAGGAGTTAAATTTAAGGCAAAGAAGGTGGTTAGAACTATTGAAAGATTATGATTTGATGATAGACTACCACTCAGGGAAAGTAAATGTAGTAGCAGATGCACTGAGTAGGAAGTCTACTATGGCACATATGGAGACAGTATATTTTCCTTTGTTGAAGGAATTAGCCAGACTTAAGGTGACATTAAGGTAAGTCAAATCTAGTTGCATATTGGCTAGTTTTAGAATAACACCAGTGTTGAATGAGAAGATTAAGGAATTGCAGGAGCAAGATGAGTACTTGAGCAAACTCAAAGAAGAGATTAAAAATGGTAAGCCTTTTGAAATAGAAATAAGAGAAGATGGATTGATGGTGGTAAGTAACTGACTATGTATTCCTGATATGTTAGAATTGAAGGATGAAATTCTCGATGAGGCACACAATGCTCCCTATGCAATACACCAGGGGAGTACGAGAATGTATAAAGATTTGAAAGAGCACTTTTGGTGGAAAGGAATGAAGAAAGATGTTACAAAGTATGCTAGAAAATGCTTAGTGTGTTAGCAAGTTAAAGCAGAAACCTTTGTCTATTTTTGAATGAAAATGGGAGAAGATTATGATAGATTTCTTAATGGGATTGCTAAGGACTAGCAGGAAGTATGTTGCAATATGGGTAATTGTTGATAGGCCAACCAAGGGAGTACATTTCTTGCCAATTAAACAGACAGATTCTTTGAATGTTTTGGTTAAGAAATATATAGATGAAATAATCAGACTTTATGGGATTCCAAGTTTGACAGTCTCAGATAGAGATCCCAGGTTCACTTCCAGACTCTAGGAAAGTTTATAAAAGGCTTTAGGAACTAAGTTATACTTTAACACAACTTTCCATCCACAAACTAATGGTCAATCAAAGAGAATGATACAAACATTGGTTGTGTTATGGATTTCAAAGGCTCATGGGATGATCATATTCCTTTAATTGATTTTGCTTACAATAATTCCTACCACTCAGGAACTCAAATGGAAACTTATGAAGCTTTGCATGGCAGGAGGTGCAGAACTCCTATTTGTTAGGATGAGGAAGGTGAAAGGAGGCTTTTAGGGCTTAAATTGGTACAAGCGATAGTCGACAAGATTAGTTTGGTGAAGCAGAGACTCAAAGCAGCTCAAGATAGGATGAAAAGCTATACAGATGCACATAGAAGGGATATAGAATTTGAAGTTAGAGACAAAGTGTTTCTTAGAGCTTCTTCATGTAAAGGAGTTTGAGATTTGGTAAAAAGGGCAAACTTAGTCTAAGGTACATAGGCCCTTATGATATCATTGAGAAGATTGGGCCTTTAACCTACAAGTTAGCTTTGCCACCTGAATTATCTAAGCTTTACAATGTCTTTCATGTATCAATGTTGAGGAAATACCGATCGGATCCTTCACACATAGTTCAACCTTTAGAGTTTCAATTAAGAGAGGATTTGACTTATGAAGACAACCAATCGAGATCCTAGATTTGAAGGAAATGGTCTTAAGAAACAAGACAGTGAAGCTAGTTAAAGCCTTATGGAAGAATCGTGCAAAAGAGGAGGCAACATGGGAGACTTTGGAAGCAATGAAGGAGAAATATCCACACCTTATCGTGGACTCAGGTAAGAATTTCGAGGATGAAATTCTTTAAGGGGAACCCTAATTTCTTTTTTATTATTTATACATTTATTTATTTATTTTATTTATTTTTAGAATTTAGTCTTTAATTTAGTGGGCATAAGTAGAAATTAGAATTTGGAATGGAAACGTTAGAATTAAGTTAGAGCATAATATGATATTTCAGAGAATAAGGGAGTTAGTAGATAAATTAAGTGAAGGAAGGGTAAATTTGGAAAGACCAAACAAAGGAAGGGCAAAATAGGAAAAACAAGACCAAAATATGGTCTTGAATAAGAAGAGAGGGAAGAAAATTGTGGGAAAACGAAGAGAAGAGAAGAAAATGTAGAGAAGAAAGAAGAAGAAGAAGAAAATGTGGGAAGCTAGGAAGGAAGAAGAAAGAAGGCAAGGTAAGTTTATCTTTTCTTCTTGCTTGGTAGAAAAATAAAAGGAGTTAGGAAGAGAATGGGATTTTGTGTTAGGAATGAAGGGAGAAAGAAGATGATTCAAAAAACTCATCTTTATTTTTTAGGGTTTCTAAACTAGGTTTTGGTTTTTCTAATCTAGATAGACTATAGGTAGGTTAAGTGTAAGCTTAACTTTACCATTTTTGATTGTTAAAATTTTATGAATTTACATTTGAATTTAGATTGAATGAGAAAATTGGTTTATTTTAGGAAACCAAGAAAATCTTACCCAAGAACAAGAGGAAAGACATAATTAAGTTCAAATTTTCAAGCGAATTAGGTGGGTAATGTATTTATAGTTATTATGTAAATGCGAAAATTTCTTGCCTATATGTGTACACTTAATTGCTAAATTGCGAATTGTTGTGATTGTTGAAAAATGCGTTATGAATGTTACCATGTTATGTCATAAGTGATGTTATGACATTTTGTATAAGCAATAGAGGAAATAGCTTGAAAAGCATAAAAATGTGGATATGTGATGAATTGAATTGAGCATAAATACTTTCCTGTGTTTGGGCAAGAGAGAAATCATTTCCTTATTCACGTGCATGTTGACCTAAAGCCTTCTCCCGGCTTCCCACTTGTTGTTGGACCCTGAACCCAAACCATTCTATTAAATGAGAAATTGTTGGCGATTATTTATGTGTAGAAAAAAAATGGAAATTTTTTTAACTTGGAATGCAATAGAAAAGATGGTTTAGACACAAGATGGGTTATATGTGATATGTTGGAAGTTAAAAGCTG
>JANSVA010433850.1:0-18698 GCA_025504915.1 Erythroxylum reticulatum | reverse complement strand
ATAATTGAGTGTTATGTTGTGATGGATAAATTACATGACATGTCCTTTATGATGACATCTTGGTAAATATGAGTTATAAGTTTCAACTTGTTGAGTATTGAATTGTTATATATATATATATATATGTGTGTGTGTGTGTGTGTGTGTGTGTGTGTGTGTGTGTAATTATGCTTGAATGTATGGCTCAATGCCAATGGCTATAAATGTATAAGCCACTGAGCTTCACAGTTCACCCCAATTACCTTCCACTCCTCAATTGTAGAACGAGAAGATCGTTGATCCTCGCAAGGCATCAAAAACTCCAAGAAAGTTAGAGACTTTAGTATTAAGTTAGTGATTTTGGTTAGCTTTATAAACATATCAACACTGAGCATCCTTATGTATTTTGTTTTAAGTTTTGATTTGTATGATGATATGTATTTGCTCAAACTATTTGAATTAGTAAGGAAATGATGAATCGAAATTCTATTTGTGTATGATTATGTTAGCTTGTGGTTAGGTTACATGGTTAGATTTGAATGTATGTGTTTGTTTAAAATGTTTGTGGATTACGATTTCTAAGGGTTTCACCGCAGTGAACCTTTTTGAAGGCGTCTTTGCCGCGGTGAAGAATGACTTACGCTACGACTAACTTTTCCTGAAGGGTCCATGGAGACAACTTCATGGGTTTGCCACGGCAAACCTATAACTCACCGCAGCAAACCCTCCTTTGCTACCACACTGAGATTTTTTTAATATAAATGTGATACCTTTCATTTTTCTTTCCCCCACCCTCTCGTGACTGTCTCGAATAGTCTTCTCGGAATTTGTCCTAAGACCCGAGTCAAAAATTGTTTGGTATCCGAATCGATTGTTGGGCTCCAAAAACGGGGTCCAACAGACTTAGTGCTCTGGTTGGACCAAACAAATCTATATGTAACAGCTCTAGAGGTCTAGACAAAGTTACAATATTTTTAAATGAAAAGGATGAAAAAGATGCTTTTACTTGCTTTCCTTTTTGACAACTCTCACAAAAGAAATCTTTGTTAAAACTTATCTTTGGTAATCCTCTTACCAAATCACATCTAACTAACTTGAAAATATGTTTAGAACTAACATGACCTAGCTTTTTATTCCAAATCAGTTTTTCCTCATCTGTTGATATAGAAATATTTTGACTTTTCAAATCGTCTAAGTTAATTTATGGAGATTATTTCATCTCTTGGCAGAAAAGAATATGGAACCGTCCTTGTTTTTGACTACACACGAATTTTGATTAAAGGATACTTCAAAACCAGAATCACATAATTAACTTACACTAATTAGATTATGCTTTAAGCCTTCAACTAGTAGAACATTATCAATAAACGAAAAAGAATCTTCACCAACTTTGCCGATTCCAACTATTTTGCCCTGCTGGTTGTCTCCAAAAGTTAGTAATCCTCCTTGCTTATGTTGGAGGTCTAGGAACATAGACCTTCTTCCTATCATATGTCGCGAGCAGCCACTATCCAAGTACCATTGGTGCTAGTTGCTTCCAAGAAAGGAGATATACAGTATATATTATATCCTTCTTAGGTACCCATATTTTTGTGGGTCCTTTGGGGTTAGCCTTACAGTTTTTCATCAAATAATAAGAATATTGTTTCTTTTTCTTTCTACTAGGAACAAAAAACTTACTATGAAGAACATTACTATTATTAATAGTGTTCTTAAAACCTAAACCACTCTTATCATTTAGATGTCTATATCTTCCAATCATATCATTCATTCTTTTTGTACTTTCTGTAAATGTTGATAAAACTACTGAGAGATTATTAATCCTTTATTTTAGTTGATTAATTTTCTCAAATCTATCTATAATTACTTTCCTTTTCATATCTTCTACTTGTTTCTTAAGGTAGATGTTTTCTTTTTCTAAAAGTGTTGTGTTCCTCAAATTTTTAGTAAATTTCTTTCAATATCCTATATTGTTTTAAAATAGCATGTGAATCTTCTAACAATTCTAAATAAGCATCCTAAAGATCATCAAAGTTAGAGATTACCTCATCATCACATTCCCTTTCAGCTACCAAGCATATATTTTCTTATTCTAATATTTCTAAGTCGGATTCAGATTCAGACGAATCCAAATCTTTCCATGTTGCCATCATGCTCTTTTTATTTTCTTGACTTTTCTTCTGTTTTCTTTTGAGCAATGGGCATTTAGACTTGTAATGTCCTGGTTTATTGCACTCATAGCAGACGATAGAAGTTTTCTCATTCTTTGAATCGTCTTTGCTATTCCTCTTAAAAGAGAAGTCTTTATTTCCCTTTGATTTCTTTTTTTACAGCCTCCTATTTTTTCTTGAAATAAAGGATAGTTCATCGTCATCTTCACTTAAATCTTGATCAGATTCACTAGCATCATCATTCTTGATTTCTTCAATCTTTAATGCTTTTGAAGATGTGCTTCTATTTCTCTGTATCTTCTGATTCTTCTGACCAACCTTTAATGCAATATATTTATCTCTTCTAGGTTTATCTTCTACATTAAGCTCTACTTTGTGAATTTTTAGTGAACCAAGCAATTCATCTAGCTTCAGTTTACTTAAATCCTTGGCTTCTTATATTGCCGTTACTTTGGGTCTCCATCTTTTTGGAAGACTTCTGAGAATCTTTTTGATATGATCTTGACTATCGTAGATTCTCCCCAGAGCTTTAAGTTCGTTAACAATTGTTTAGAATCGTTCAAACATCTGATCAATAGTTTCATCATCCTTCATCTTAAACAGATCATACTGATGAACAAGAATACTAATCTTTGATTCTTTCACCTGATTTATGCCTTCATGAACAATGGTTAATGTGTCCTACATTTCCTTTCCAGATTCGCATCGATGAACCATATCATATTCACTTCCTCTTAGAGTACAACTTAAAAAGAACTTGGCCTTTGAGTTTAACTGAAAGCGAGCTTTCTAATCAGCCGACCATTTGTCATGAGAGATGTTATTCCCTTCATTATAATGTTAATCTTCACCATTGAATGCAGGGGGTCTTGTGACTGAGGCACCTTATTCTATAAAAGCATGTGATTCAGCTATGGATCTTTATCCTCACTTTGTAATAGTGTTTCTTAGAAAGCTTGCTCTGATATTAACTGAAGTAAATCACTTGTTAATATAGAAATCACGTATAATATGTAGAATACACAAGAAAGTGGGGTTGAATTGTGTTAAATTGTTAAAGATATTAATCTTTAGAAACTTCTTGAATTTCTTTGCAAATTCAGATGATTACAAAACAATTCACTTAATATGATGAATAATGCAACAGTGAAAATTATTATGAATTCTTCTAACAACAAGAAAATTAAAAAGATAAAGGTTAGAGAATATGACGCCGCGATTTATACTGGTTCACCCTTAACCTTGGGCTACGTCCAGTCATCAGAGTTTGTTTGAGATTTCAATATATTCTTTAACGTTACAAGTATTCTTTCTACACTTGCAAAGCCTCTTCAGGTCTCTCTCACAAAATATTCTTTATCTGCTTCCTTAGCTACTCCAGGCTCTAGCCTTTCTTTCTCTTGGAAAGATATTGTTTGAACGTCACGTTACAGATGTATTTGCTCTCTTTCTTTCACACTTGAGTACAGAGTTTCTCTAAGTAAGTTTTGTATAATCAGATTTTCTCTCTAGTATTGTGTATGCTATTTTTAGTTTACGACTATAACTAGTATTTATCACCTAAATCTTCAACTGTTTTCTTGAGAAATCTGCTTCTTGAATCTTCTAGAAACTACTATTAGTTGAGTCCTGTAACTAATTCTAACTAACTAACTGACTGACGTTCTAAAATATTTTTCATTTGCATCATCTGGTGTTGTACTTTATTTGGTCATTCTAAGACGCTTTGTCGTATTCAGATTTTACTTAAGTATCATCTTGACTTGACCTTGTATTGTCCTGTGTTGACCTTGTATCATCTTATGTTGACCTTGTATCGTCTTGTGTTGACCATCTTGAGTTGACGATTTATGTTACTTACATTTATCTACACATTTAACAAACTCATCAAAACAATTCACACACTTCTATGATTATTATTATTTGATTGTCATCAAAATTAATAGAAGAAGTGAATTCTTCTCGACTTAACAATCACGCTTATAAATCCAAGCAAACATATCAAAAATTCCATATTTCACTTCTAAGTATGTATATCTATGTCGAAATGAACGAATTACCCATTTACTCATGTCTTTTACATTAAGTACCATTATGTCTCTTACTATACTTAGATGCACTTAATTCATTTTGTTCGCTTCTTAATACACTCTACACATGCTATAATCCTTCCAAGGTATATGTTGGGGCTTTACACAAGTATCCGTCTATCATTGTTCTTCAGTTGAACATCAACATACTCCTTATTGAATTTTGTTTGAAGGCTTGCTTTAATATTCTTTCAACCAGATTTAGGAAAGGTAGTAGTCGTCTGATTTCCATTCTTCACTTCTTCAACATCAATGAGATTAAATACTTGTCTATGATGTCATTTTATACCCCATCTTTTTCATTTATTTCTACACAATCATTAGAATTGTTCATATTGTTCAAACCTTTTTCACTTAATGTAATTACATATAGTTGACATCAATCACAACAATTTTTACAAAGTATTAAATGCTAAACATGATTTAAAATGAACATGAAACAACCATAGTAAATGTTAAACTGCATACAAGGGCATGAAAAAGATAGAAGAGTTTAAGTGAGAAATTAAATGAAAGTCAATCAATCTTAATAAAAATATCTACAATGTTCAGTGTTCGTTAATGGTATAGGAGCTATCTTTTAAAATTTTGATTATATAGAATAAAAATAAAGATGTATTTTAAGCAAGGTCATAATATATGCATGATGCATGATGCATGTCATGCTCATGCAAGTACAAATGTTTTTAACATATTTTAAAAATTTTAGCTAGTGTTTGCAAGAAAAGAAGAAAAGCATACGAAGGGAGTTAATTAGTTAAGTTATATAAAAGCATTAAATTGCTTGTTTGACTAATTGAATACGGGAATATAATTTAAAATTATAAAGTTACAAAATGTTAATTCAAGTGAAGTTTTATTATTTTAAAATCACTTACTAAAACTTAGAACCTATGGTAATTACTCCAATGGACTAAGTTAAAGGGCCCGTAATGTTTTTCTCATCTTCAATTGTTAATTAATCCATATTACACACATGAGTACTGATTGAGATCTTTTGAAGAGTTTAAAGAATGCCCAAAGTTTTAGGCAAATGGACACAATCATTTAATACTATATACAATACTATTAGAAAGTGGGTATACCATTGAATTACCTCAGTAGTAAAAGATATATTTTTCCTAAACAACTTGAGTCCTAACCTTCTTACAAAGAACTAATCGCTCAAGAAATATTATGGGTAGTTGAATTCGTTACATTTCATCAAATTCAAGAAAAGTTTTGAATACCTAATAACATACTTGATGTGATAACAATCTATTATATGGCCAAGTTTAGAGACCTAGATCACTAAAATGTCATTTTTTTATCTTTAACCTTAAACTAGGCCTATAGTTGAAGATCGGGGAACAAATAATAGGAATGAATCAAACCTTTTTAGACTTATGATCTAACAAGAGTGTAACTACCTAAGGATTTCTTAATAATTATACAAGATGATGACAAGAATGAAATCATTAGATAAAATTTTTCTTTCTTTATATAAGTGTTCACTATGTTTAAATATCATAATGTGTGCCCTTAAGTAATTTTATTATAAAAATATGAAATATCTAATTCTCTCTTACTAAATATTACATTTCCTCTTCCAATTCTTTCTACCTTAATCATTAAAGTTCAAATATCAAAAAATATTTTGACTTTTTAATTATGCAAGTCTGTCAAATGAAGCTTATAAGTTTGACTCAGGTTTATGGCAACATCCAGTACATTCATAAACATCTACCCCAAGTCTAGGAGATAAATTATTGACTTTTGCAGTATTTATATGTTGCAAAGTGATCAAAAATCAAGTTGATCATGATGTTAACCAACTACATTTGAAGATTATATATGTATAGATGAGTATAGTTGCATTACTTAAAAGTTAGTGATCTTAACAGTGGATTTTTCATTTCATAAACTTTTAAAATAAGCATATTTGAGAAATTTTTTCACCTTGATCAAATATGGTTTTTCCAAGTATTTTCTGGTGATCAATGTAGAATTGTATACATATAACAGGATAGAGGATAAATTGGGTCAAGTTGGTGGGATAAAAGCCATTAAAGAAATTTAAGGAATATATAGCGAAGTAATTCATGATTGTCATTATTATTGGAAAGTTCTTCGATAGGGTGGGATATAGGATAATGAAATCTTGTAGCCTCCTAACACTGCTTAACTTAAGCACCTATAGACTGAGGCTTCATTAAGTTAAAAATATTGTTGTAAATATGAGTTGCATTGAGAGTCAAGGAGATTAAGATTCAATTATGTTACAATGGATAGACAAGTTATGAAGTCTTATTGTCAACACCTCAGACCAACATTGTGATGACCATTACCAAAACTAGTACTAAGAATCAAGAACGAAAGAAATGAGCTTGCAAAGATCAAACCATCAAAACTGAGCCAAGGATGAGGAGAACTGGATTGAGAAATGATAAAGTCTTGGTTATAGCGAATATATTTGATGGCATATAATGCAAAAGAGAGGCCTTTTAAGAGTTGGACTCCACGAACAACAGGGAGAGGACGGAATTTGTAAAGAAATGACATAAGGCTCGTAGCACTAAGGATGAGGAGGGTGGAGGTGTTTCTTTACATCTTCACCACTTAAACAGCCCCATGAACAAGAATGGAAGTGTATCACACCGCAAATAAAAGACCTGAAAGAAAACAACAATAATAAAGAAGTGGATGAATTACCATTTTTGTTTCAATTATGCTATAGTAACTATGAGATTCTTTGAAGGATTTGATTAAATGGTTGTTTTGGGAGATGAAGATTATTGGAAGAGAAGGTCGTGAAGGAGGTAGGTTTTCTTGTTGATTGTAGGTTTTTTTGGTTGATTTCTAGTTGTAGAGAAAGCTTTGAAGGCAAGTAACAATAAAAACCCAAAAGCAAATGAAGCAAAAAATATGAAAACAAACAAGAAAAGGTTATGCATGGATAAATCAAAGCACAAAAGATGTTGAAGACGTAGGAGACACTAAAAATGCTAAAGTCCGCACAGAAAAACCAAATATGATGCTATTTTTTAAACAAGAAAACTTATTTTAAAAACACATGAAAACGTTATTTTTACGTTTTCATAAACTTGTTGCCATTTTCTTATTTTTAAAAACGAAAAATGGAAACAAGTTTCAACCAAACACATTGTAAGCATCTGTTTCTTTTTTTCACGAAAATAACAACAAAAAACCAAAGAAAAAACAAAACTAAACAGCTCCTAAAATTTTATCAATTACTGGTTTTTGTGAGCTTTAAAGAAAAAACTGAAAAAAAATCAAATTCAACAATTTGTCATCTCATGTCAGTCCTTTTGATTCTAATATTACATTTTAGTGATTCCATATCGATAAACATTCTCTTTTTTGTTAGCATTCGATTTATATTTGTCACTATTATCTTTTATAGTTATGTTGACTTTGACTATTTTAGTTAACATTTAAACCAATAAAATAAAGACTACAAACTTGAATTTTGTTATTGACTTTATTTAGAAAGTATGTTTGCATTTTAGTAACTACAATTTAAATTTATTTAAAATTCACCTTTCCTTAATACATGCTATTTATTTTAAACTAGAACTATGAACAACATATAAATATAAATTGAATCTTATAATTATGATTTCATCATAATTTTAATTACATAGTAATTATTCCAAGAATTTTACCATTAGTATTAAAAACATTAAATATAATTAACTTAATACATAAAGATAAAGAATGTCTTTTATTAATTAAGTAATAATATCATACATCAAATTGCAACCAACAGATTAGTTGCAAGGGCAAAAACTAACAAGTTTGGGTTTTAAGAATTCGATTGTGGCATTTAATTTGAAGAAGAAGAAGATAAAGAAACTTAGCCTCTTGGACACGTTTCTCCATACATCATCAAAAGAAGACCTAGTTCAGGATTCAAGAAGGAAGTAGATTGCATCCAAATATTGCCATAGGAATGAACCAAAACTACAAAAAAAAAATTACAAAACGAAAATTCCTCAATAAATGATGTTGTTTTGTCCAAATTGTCTATGGTTGGCACCAAATCTTACATTATTAGAAGTTGAGAACTTGTTCATATTTGCATCTTATCACAAGAATTGTGGAAACAATTTGACTACTATAATTTTGGTCAATATTTCAATTTTAAAGAAATTAGAAAGAAGCTTCAGCAGGGGTCACGACCTACTCTTGATAACAAATAACCAAGTTGAACAAGATCCAACAATTATTGCATTTTTGTCTTGTAGCATTGCAGTCAACTTGAATTATGCACCTGGTAATAAAGTGGTAACTAACCCTCCCTGAAAGCCTTTCAACATGGGAAGGAATTATGTGTATATTCAGTCCATGATGTTATTGAGGTGAAGAGGTAACCAAACATATGAAATTTGAAGAAAATAACTATATTCTTAAAAGGGTGGGTCACTAAGTATGGGTTGCACCTAGTGGTGGTGGCAGTGCCGGCCCTGGGCAGGAGTAGGCAAGGCACCTGCCTAGGGCCCACTGTAATGAGGGTCCACCTTCAATCCATTTGCATTTATTCATTCAAGGGTAGTAAATCATATTTAATAGTTGTCAATCGGAGGAAAGTTAACGTCAACTTTCAGTTAATAAAGGAGGCTTCAACTTTTGATCTTGGAAGCTAAGGAAGTTATATTATACCCGGATAATATAGTAGCTTCCAAGATTGAAAGTTAATATAGTTGCTTCCAAGATTGACAATTAAGGTTAACTTGTTATATTTATAAATACCTTTGAATCATTATATTAACATTTTAAATCAAAAAATTAATATTATATGATATTGCGTTTAGTTATGTTTTTCATTTTTCATTTTTAGATTACTTATTATTTATAAAAATATAATTAAACATTAATAAATAATATAATTTTGTTAATTGTAACTTTCATTAAACTTTGTCACAAGTAATATAATTGTTGGATTTGTATTCTTATAGAGATTCATATAAGTTCAGTGATAATATGACTAAATCAAATAATTTAAATTACTCAATTTAAAGACTACATAAATGATTTCCTTTCTTATAAAAATTCTTATGATTCTATTAAATATATCGTGATTATTAAATAATAATAATAATAATAATAATAATAATAATAATAATAATAATTTTATAATTAAATAATATCGTAAATAGTTGGATATGTTTGGTTGATTGTTTATAAATAGGTTGGTAACGTTAGATTACTACATTTATCATTATGTCAATTCTTATAAAAGAAAAAAATTTTATTAAAAAATCACTAGCGTTAATTAAATTAAAAAATACTAAAAATATTTTATTTAATAATTTAAACCTTTATCTAGTTGCTTGACAAAATAATATTCAATCATTTCTAAAACTTACAATATGGGATAATATTTGGCTTGACAAGCTTAGAATAGTTACCAACTTAAAATATAATTTATAATATTTTCTTCTAAGTATGTTGATTTTGTGCATTTTTAAAAATTAATATTTCTCTATCATTAAAATTTGCTCTTTATTTTTTCCTTTTAATATAGAATATTAAATGTTGCTATTTATGTTTTTCTCTGAGACATCTAATTGGAGAGTGAAAAACTCCAACTTTTTGATGTTTCTTTTGTGGATAACAAGACAATGCTGACGGGAAATTCTAGTGGTCCAGGACATGTTTATCCATTGACCACATTGTTCCATGACATAATGCTCCCTCCATCATAGGCTGAGAAGGAAATTGGAAAGAAAAGAGTGATCTCCTTCCGTGAATCTAGCTTATCAATTTCACCAAAAGTCAGTTTTACTGAAATTGCTGCTAGTTTTAGAAACCCTAACGAGGCAAAGGAAGCTTACTCACGTTTTCTGACAATTTTGCGAATAAGCAATACGATTTGCTTATATCAAAGCTACAAAAAGGTCAACCACGTACAATACGCAGTTGGTGACGTGCGAGCCCACATTGGAGCAAACGATCTCGTGTGGGTTTATTTCTATACAACTTCAGCTGGAGCAAGTCCATTTATATTCAAGTTAATCAAAGAGAGAAGTCACCTGAAATTCCATTGGAGGCACAAATAGAATTCCATTGCCTTTAAAATATCTTTCGGGAGAAGAATGAATATCATTTGGAAAGAAATAAATCGAAGAATTTTCCAAGGAAAGTTGAACAAGAAGCAGTATGTCTTGGTGGATCTTAAAACCCTGGTAATAGAGCAACTTATAACATTCAAAGCCATTCCATAATAAGTGGGCAATTCTTCAATGAGGTAGAATTTCTATGACTTATAGAAACCAGAGCAGAAGCACAGATATGGAAATGGATAGGGACAAAGTACTTGTCTCGCATGAAGAGGAAAACCAACTTCCGTTGAAATTCTAAAGGATACAAACACATCTAGATCACGAAATACTATATTACCTTGTTGTTCTGATGGTTTATTAGGGTATTTTTCTCCTTTAATCAAGTCCAACTTGTAGGTTCAGCTACTCCCACTTAGCTTCTTGCGTTATAGCCTTCAACAACCTTGTGGAAAGTTGGTGGAATTTCCAGATTTTGAGCAAGGCTGACAACTCTGATGCACAGACAATCAGGAAGGAGCATTCATCATTGACACTCCGAGTCAGAATTGTAAGCTCTTGAAGGATTAATACATGATTTGGTTATTCAAGGCTCTTAAAAACATTTATTAGTATGAACAACCATAACACTAAGCAGAGAAACGTAGTATTATGAGCTAAGAAATTTAGTTAGCTATCTTCTTTGTCTTAAAAGTGGAATTTCCACTGTGTGCTTTTTGTCTAGACAGGAAAATTGTGCTATTAGCTTCTTTGCACGTATCTAAAGAGACAACTGTTGTTTACTCGTCAATTCAATTTTTTAACTTAAGAAAAAGATATATATTAATTTACTAACAGAAATCCCCCGACCGAACTGCTCTAGGATAGAAAACTAATGGACTTTGCCGAACTTAATAGTCTTGATGGTTTTCGATGTTAAAAGGTTAACTTATATTAGATGCAGGTCTGAACCATTATATTTTAATCACAGATGCAATTTGCGCTTGTAATTCAAAAATAAAAACGACCCATAAGCAATGAACTCTTGTTTCCTCAATTGTTTTCAATGGAAGAAGATTTGACCATTAGAACTTGCATAAAAATATTGTTCACAAAGTGGTAGTTCAGAAATGTGAATAACTGATGATAGGTCTTCATTTTCTTTTTAGGTAGAAGGGTGTGTACTTAAAGGAGAAATGATCACCGAATAAGACTTTTTCTCAGTCGGAGTATTTAAATCTGTGAAAAGTCTAAACCCAAGACAATCTTGTTTAGCCTTTTGCCCCCGTGGGGTACGGAGCTTTGACCATTCAACCTAAAGGCCATAGAAGAAGACTTTGTTAGGCTATAAAGTCAGTAGCTTCGTTTATCTTTCGGACACAACTAACAGTCATGGCTAGAGTTAAGCCTTTCACCTCCCTGCTTCTGGTTCAAGCTCTTTTGATCTCTCCCTTGCTTTGTGTTTTGGAGGCACATGCCTCTGCTCCACTGTCAAAGGGCCTGTCTCGGAAGTTCTACCAATCCGCCTGTCCTAAAGTTGAATCCATTATCAGAAAGCATCTCAAAAAGGTCTTCAAGCGGGACATTGACCAGGCTGCTGGCTTGCTTCGTCTTCACTTCCATGATTGCTTTGTTCAGGTTCACAAACCCATCTAAGATTTTGATACCTCTTTAAATTTATGTTTGTTCCGTTCATAATTACTTAAAGAGTTTCTTGTTGTTTAAAAACAAAAACGAAAATATAGTTAGCAAAAGTTATCTTTATTTTGTGTTAAAAATAGTACGGGCTCTTTTTCTGTTGATGTGTTTAATTGTATAAAGTATAATCTTAGTTTTAAGTATCTTTTTCATTTACGAAATCATGATTCTAATGAGCTCTTATTATACATACGAACGTGTTGCTTTGTTTTCCATTTTTCAATATATGAAGACGAACAATTTATGCAGAACTTTCAACGTGTAGGGATGTGATGCTTCGGTACTGCTTGATGGATCAGCAAGTGGGCCTAGTGAGCAGCAAGCTCCTCCCAACTTGAGCTTGAGGAAAAGGGCATTCGAGATCGTGAATGACCTTCGCGAACTTGTTCACAGCGAATGTGGTCGTGTCGTCTCTTGCTCGGACATTGTTGCCATCGCTGCTCGTGATTCAGTTTACTTGGTAAGTCATTTTTCACTTGACAATGGTATTGCTCTTATCTAGATTACAACTTTCTGGACCACCTAAAGGCTAAAACCTGATATTCGGCGTCTAATTACACGATGGATTGATTTTTTCAACATGTTAGTTCGGTTTGCTTTTTAATGTTAAACATCACTTGTAATGTTACTATATTTTAAAAGTACCCTTTGTGGGTTCAATTTGGTTTTAAAGCTCCATGTATTTATTCAATAGCAAAATAAATCACTTTAGATATATCAATAATTAAAATTTTAATTTCATTATTTGAATTCTGAAAACGTATAAATTAGGTGGAGTCTGACTTCCATATAAACTACCCCACTAGTTAGCAAGTAAATTTGGCGGACGTGGATAGGATTAGGATGACGCCGATACTTTCTTTATCTTCCTTGATACGAATAAATCAATAAAGGTGACGAAATGAGCAAGGAAATTTTTCTAAAAACTCGTTGCTCTGAAATAATATTATTTGAATAAAAATTCTGTCACTCACTAGATTAACCAAAACACACCACTATTGTTACGTTAAATGTGTAGAGTGACTGCTTTTTAGTTCAGGAGCGCAAAATTCTGATGTATGTGAAATCTACAAATTAAAGATGCAATAAAACATGGTATTGCATTGATAGTTAAGTCTAACAAATGTGGTTTCTGTAAAATTTATTTCAGTCGGGTGGTCCTGAATATGGCGTACCTCTGGGAAGAAGAGATGGGCTGAATTTTGCTACTCAAAATGCAACTTCCGCCAACCTGCCACCCCCCACTTCGAATACAACATTCCTCCTCAATGCTCTGGCCCAAAAGAATTTGGATGCCACGGATGTTGTAGCCCTCTCCGGTGGCCACACAATCGGCATAAGCCACTGCCCTTCCTTCACCGACAGACTTTACCCAACACAAGATCCCACCTTGGACCAAACCTTGGCCGACAACCTCAAGACAATATGCCCAACTACCAATTCCACCAACACTACTGTATTGGATATTCGGACACCTAACATCTTTGACAACAAGTACTATGTTAACCTTATGAACCGCCAGGGGCTATTTGTCTCAGACCAAGATTTATACATGGATGCTAGGACCAAGGACATTGTCACCAACTTTGCTGTCAATGAATCATTGTTCTTTGAGAAGTTTGTGGTTGCCATGACCAAAATGGGGCAGCTGAGTGTATTGACGGGGACGCAAGGTGAAATTCGTGCCAATTGCTCGGTGAGGAATTCAGATAACATTTACTTGGTGTCTGTGGTGGATGAAGATTTAGAGACCAAGTCTGAGCTGAGATAAATGAAAAAAGTCGATGTCCAGCAGATAATAAGGTTAGGGAAGTAATTTTCTTAATATACGTGACATCTGGTGTTCGGAATGTAAGGAAGTCGTCGTTATCGCTTATGTTGTATCTCTATCCTTCCTCATAAATGGTTGACTCGGTTATGTTATCTACATATTTTGCTTGTCAAATAGAAAAGTAAATGGACTATGTGTAATGAATCATATGACAAATTATAGTAAGTGCTGAATAATATCGTGGGATGCTTTCTAATTAATTATATATGCGTTTCAATCATTATTTTTTATCTAGATATTAATATATTGTTTTATATGCATTGCAATGTCATTTTTTTAAAGTAATTGAATTAATTAATAAGGACCAAAATACAAATTGTGTCCTAACTTAGAAGCTACACAAGTAAGGAAGAGTTACAAAACAGTGTGGAATTTCAACCGTAGGCACAATACAATTGTAGTAAGTGACACCTTATCTTTAGTATTATAAATACCATGCTCTTCTGACGTAGGAAGACAGACTAGAGGACAATACTCTGGCAATTGCAGGGAGTTTAACCTTCAATAATATCCTCCTTGTGAATTCCTCCTCATTAGTACACATACTGTTAAAGGCTCTAGAGTTTCTTTCACACCGATGTCATGCAACATAGATGCCAATGCGCATTTGAATGGAGGGTAATTATCTCTTATGCAAATTTCTAAGCTACATGTCCAAGCTATAATATTCTCCCATCCTAAAGGTAGACTAGATTAGGCACCATAACCTCCTGCTGAATTTACAGTTGGAATACAAGTGATCCATGACCTCCCTCCGGTGGAAACAAAGGAGACAAGATTTATACTTCATTGCAAACTTGAGAGAGCATCCGGTACTATGTTTCCTTATATTTGCCATCTGGAGCAAGAAGGCACTGGAAAGAGTTAAACTGGATCTCATATAAGCTTGAACCAGCTTACTTGCTGCATAGGTTCTCAATTAATTGCCTTGTAGGACTTAGCAGAGAAAGCTCCATTTTCCTGGCTTCCAGATGATACTATCTTGTTTTGCGGGATCAGGTTGATATCCAGGTAAATTAGCTGAATGCTCCAAGGATCATCGAGTTGTGTTAGCTAGCCAAGTCCAGGAACTGCCTATAATAAGAGCTTGAATTGTCTGAATTTGTACAAGGGACCTATATCCATCCAGTTATCATACCGAAACCAAAAACAAGTATCTTCACTATTTCCAATTTGGTGTTTAACGGAGAGATGAATGTTAATCCTCCGTTGAGATTTCTAAATGCTGCCACCCTTGAGGAAATAATGGTGAAGCCATTTTTCCTATAAGCACTGTCCTTGTTTATAAACATGTTGATGAAGTTTTTTCTGTAATAATTAACTTCAAAATATCTCCAGCTTCTTTCTAAATAATTTCGTCAAATTACCTTTCATAATTCCTATATCATAGCCAAGGAAGTCCTTGAGCGTCTGAAGTTTGATGACACTTCTGTGAAACCTTTTTCTCTCAACTTCTTTCAGCAGTGCCGATATGGTTAGTTCATCAAATTTATACTATAATTTGTAGAATAAAAATGTGAACAGCTCAGAAGTCTTCTATGGTTTTTGGTGAAGTCAGGAATTTTTTCAACTCCAATCTTATATCCTAAAAAAAGTCTAAACCCCAACACGTCTTTTTGACAGTATTCTCATATATTACGGAATTTTGACTTAGCTTGACTACAAAATGACTAGCCTTATGTTTCCGTTGGGTCATAAATGCAAAAGCAATGGCTAGATTTGATTAATCTTTCACCTCTATGCTTCTTCTTCTGTTTTTTTGAAAAATAAAGAATTTCATTAACTAATCTCGAACTTGGGCAATATATTACAATGGAAAGACATAATTAAACCATACAATAGACCATTTTGCTAGTAAAACCATTGGAAATCAGCCCCAGGATCTCAGTTGTTGCAATTCACAGTTTCCCTTCCATGAAAATTCAGTGAATGTCTTTCGTGTGAAGTATTCCATTGCAGGTTCCATCTTGCTGTCATGGATAAGCTGGGCTCCTCATAAGCTTTATAAGCCTTTAAGATTTCTCTAATCCAGCTTATGGTATTATGTGCTCTACATGTTTCTCCAACGAAATTCCTCTTAATTGAAAGAAGTTCTAAACAAAACACACTCCTTACCTAACCTTTTGGTTATATCATTGGGCCATATCAAAATATCCCTCCATTCTGTCTGCCAACAGTAGGTATGAGAAAATTATAATGTAAAAGGAAGAAACATTCTTCCAGCTAGCTTTCATTGATGATTTAGTGTTTACATTTATAGGCATAGAATGGAAGTATCCAGAGAAGGTCCAAAAAAATAAATCTGTGATAATATCTTGTACTGAATATACATGGGCTTGGGTGTTTAGTGAACTGATGACCTATTAGGCCCATGTTCTAGATTTTTTATCATCCTTTGAGTTTGCTGGAGTGTCTCTACAGTCTTCTTGTGTGTCTATTGCATCTGTCTCTTTTTCTTCTGTCTTCCTTAGAGTGTCTAGAGTCTTATGCGCGTCTTTCTCTTCTCCTCTATCTGCGTGTTGCTCATCTATTCTTTATCACCCCTTGTAAGCTGGAAGACATTCTGGATTCCAAAGCTTAGCGAGAAGTGAGTTAAACTGAGGTGTGAGTAAGGCTTTGGTAAAAATATCAGCAAGTTGTGAGTGAGAGGCGACCAGGAGAAGATGTAGAAGTCCGGATTGATTTTTTTCACGAACAAAGTGGCAGTCAATCTCGATGTGCTTCGTTCATGAAAAACGGGTTTTTTCGCAAGATACAGAGCGGATTGATTATCACAGTAGAGGTAAGATGGGGTTTTAGGATGAAAGTCGAAATCTTGCAATAAATAAAATAACCATTAAAGCTCACATGACGTGGTTGCTAGGGCTTGATACTCGGCCTCAGAAGAACTCCTGAAGACGGTGGCCTGCTTCTTAGATTTCTAGGAGATGAGAGAGGAGCCCAAAAAAATGCAAAATTCAGTTACTGATTTCCTAGAGTCGGGACAGGTAGCCCAGTCTAAATCAGAAAATGCCCGCAACTGCATGATTGAATCACGGTGAAAAAAGGATACCTTGGCCGAGAGCTTTTTTAAGGTATCGTAAAACCCTCTGAGTTGCTTGCATATGCAATTGTGTAGGTTTGTACAGAAATTGTGAGAGTTGTTGAACGACGAAGCTAATGTGTGGTCGGGTTATGGTTAGGTACAAAAGCTTCCCAATGAGCCGGCGATAGCCAGTGATGTATGTGGGGTTCTCCATCGGCTTATAATTTTGTATGTGGAACCATCGGGGTAGAAAGGGGTTTGCAGACTAAGAAGCCAGCTTCAGTCAACAAGTCCAGGGTGTACTTCCTTTGGGAGAGATTGATGCCAAGAGACGATCTGGCCAGCTCCAAGCCGAGGAAGTACTTTGCAACACAGAGGTCTTTGATTTGAAAGGTGAGATTTAGAATTTTTTTTGTATTGTTTATGAGAGTTAAATCTTTACAAGCTAATAGAACATCGTCAACATAAATCAGAAGTATGAGTAAAATGTGATTTTCTGCTTTAGTGAACATGGAGTAATTAGAGGCAGACTGCTGGAAACCATGTGAAAGCAAAGAAGAGGTGAGTTTTTCATGCCACTGTCTACTAGCTTGTTTAAGCCCATATATACTTTTTTTTAACTTACAAACCAATGTTGTATCAGGTAAAGGAAGTCCTGGAGGAGGCCTCATGTAGACTTTTTTTTATGTAGATCACCATGAAGGAAGGCGTTATTAATGTCAAGTTGATGAAGGTGCTAGTCTTGAGATGCAGTGAGAGCGAGTAGCAGGCGAATGGTAGTATGCTTGACCATAGGAGAAAAAGTCTCGATGTAGTCCACACCAGCCTGCTGAGTGAAGCCCTTTGCCATAAGTCTGCTTTTGTATCGGT
Organism: Erythroxylum reticulatum; assembly: GCA_025504915.1. Lineage (NCBI taxonomy): Eukaryota > Viridiplantae > Streptophyta > Magnoliopsida > Malpighiales > Erythroxylaceae > Erythroxylum > Erythroxylum reticulatum. The sequence goes on along the minus strand of JANSVA010433850.1, from coordinate 993 downwards.
GAACTGAACCATTCGGATTGAATTTGTACCAATGGACCCATTTACAATTGATTGCTGACTTTCCAGGAGGTAAGTTGGTAAGCTTCCAAGTTTCATTTTGAATTAAGGCCTTTAATTTTGTATGCATTGCTTCTTGCCATTCAGTGGATTGCATAGCTTCATTATAGGTTGTAGGTTCTTTTAGGGATGTAAGAGCTAGAGAAAAATGTTTATGTACTGAGGATAGGTTATTGTAGGAAATGACTGAGGAAATTAAGTGAGGAGATGTGTGAGACAATGTAGGACAGATATAGTCATTTAAATAAGATGATGCTTGAGTTTGTCTAGTGGAACATCAAGGGTAGGGTGTAGGTTCAGATGAAGGAGATGGCTCATAAGTGTTAAGTCAAGAGGACTTCACGATTATTAATTTTGGTGACAATCAAATAATAATAATATTAGAAATAAATGAACTATTTTGATAAGTGTGTTAAGTATGCAGAAAATACAAAAGAAGCACCAAACACAGAAGAAGTGAAAACACAGAAGAAGCGAAAAACATAAAAGAAGCAGAAAACACAGAAGAAGCGGAAAACATAGAAGAAACACAAAACACAAAAGAAGCGGAAAACAAAGAAGAAGCGGAAAACACAAAAGAAGCGGAAAACACAGAAGAAGTGCAAAACACAGAAGAAGTAAAAAACATAGAAGAAGAGGAAAAACACAGACGATACAGAGATGAAGATACTCTAGTACGTCGGACAGTTAGTTAGTTGGAGTTAGTTACAAAACTTAACTAAATAACGAGTTCTATAAGATTCAAGAAGCAGTTATCAATAATCAAGAAGAAGTTGGAGGTTTAGGCTATAAATACTAGTCGTAGTCGAAGACTGAACAATCTTTTAGCTTTCAAGTGTTTACTTACAAAGAAAATTTATGTATTCAAAAGTGCGATACAAGAGAGCAAACTCTACTGTAACAAAAAGCTCATAATATCTTTCTAGTGAGAGAAAG
>JANSVA010433779.1:0-18704 GCA_025504915.1 Erythroxylum reticulatum | reverse complement strand
CCAGCACGATGCCAACTGCATAATCTGAAGCATCACACTTCAACTCAAAGGGTATGTCCTATTGTGGTGGCTGAATAATCGGCACTGTACTAAGTCACTCCTTGAGTTCATCAAACGCACTTTTACATAGCTCGTCGAAATCAAACTTCACATCTTTTTGGAGCAATCTACACATAGGTTTCACAATTTTGGAGAAGTCTTTGATAAATCGCCGATAAAATCCTGCGTGACCAAGAAAAGAACAAACTTCCCATCGCAAGGTAAGATAAAGATCGAATAATATTTATTTTAGCCCTATCGACTTCAGTTCCTTTCCAAGAAACTGTATAACCCAAAAAAATGCCTTTTTCAACCATGAAATGACACTTTTCATAATTTAAAACCAAATTAGTTTCAATGCAACATTTTAGCATTTTTTTTAAGGTTGACAATGTATGTTTCAAAAGACTCCCCATAGACCATGAAATCGTCCATAAAAATTTTCATGCAATTTTTCACAAGATTGGAGAAAATACTTACCATACATCGTTGGAATGTCACAAGTGCATTCCATAATCCAAATGGCATTCTTTGGTAAGCAAAGTGTTGAATGGACATGTGAAGGTTGCCTTCTCTTGATCCTTAGGTGCTACCAAAATCTGATGATATCCTGAATAGCCATTTAAACAATAATAGTGAGATTTACCTGCAAGTCTTTCAAGCATTTGATCAATAAATGGAAGCAGAAAATGATATTTTCTAGTAACTGAATTAAGCTTCCTGTAATCTATACATACCCTCCAACCATTTTGAACACAAGTCGATATTGACTCACCATTGTTATTTTTAATCACAATCACACTAGTTTTCTTCAAAACTACCTGGACCGGACTTACCCAATTACTATCTGAAATTAGATAAATAATGCCAGCGTCAAAAGCTTCAAAATCTCTTTCTTCACCACTTCCATCATGGGTGGGTTTAGATAACGTTGTGGTTGCCTCCCCTTTTTCACTTCATCTTCCATCAAAATTCAGCTTATGCAAATAATGGGGCTAATACCTTTCAAATCAGCTACTGTCCAACTGAAAACTTCTTTATTCTTCTTTAATAAGTTAACTTTCTGGATTTTCTGCACATCCAAAAGTTGATTAGAAATAATAAAATACAATGTGTCTTTCTCACCTAAAAAGATGTACTTCAAATGACTAGGTAGGCTCTTCAATTCCAACGTTGATGGGTTGACTAATGAAGGCAGCAACTTGTCCACCCTTTGGATGTTTCCATGGATGTGATTTGCTAGAGTAGTGGTTCGATGCTCCCTATGCAAAATGATGTCTCCATTGGTTCACTAGCTAATGTCGTTTTCTCCTTTCCTTGCTAATATGATGCGTTTTTCATATGTTCACTAGATAATGTCGATTCCTCACTTCCTTGCCAATATGATCAATTTTCTTCTTCAAGAATTATTCCAGACCCATCTTCGTCTTCTAAAATCCAATTTTCCTACACCTATGTATCAATAAAATCCACAGAAACAATAGGTTGTTCATCATAAGGAATTTTTATGGTATTATAAATATTGAACTTAATTAATTCACCATCAAATTCTATAGTTAAAGATCCATTATGAACATCTATTTTCGTTCTAATTGTTTTCAAAAACGGCCTTCCAAATAAAATCGGAGTGGAAGAAGATGCATCATCATTTCCCATCTGCAAGATATAAAAATTAACCGAAAAAAGCATATTTCTTACTTTAACCAAGATATCTTCTAACACACCCTTCAGATAAGCATTTGAGCGATCCGCTAATTAAATCACTACATTAGTTTCTTTAAGAGGTCTAACATTTAAAGATTTATACACATCATATGGCATGATATTTATGGATGCACCTAAATCTAACATAGCTCTTTCAATCTGCAAATCACTAATTTGGCATGGGATAGTAAACATACCTGGATCTTGACATTTCAGTGGAAGCTTTTTCTTTTGCGAAATTGCTGAAACATTCTCTCCCAATTGCACTTCCTCATCAAATTTTAATTTCCTCTTTGAAATACAAATCTCCTTAAGGAATTTAGTATACCGTGGAATCTGTTTAGTTGCATCAAGGAGAGGAATGTTTACCTGAACTTTTCGAAAAGTCTCTAAAATTTCCTTCTTTTGTTATTCCTTCTTTGCTTTGACGATTCGATTTGGAAAACGAGGTGGAATCACCTTGTTTTGTATATTTTTTTGCATCAATTGTAATTATAAAGGTGTCATTTGCATGATTTCTTCTTCTACCTGTCTTTTGGCATTTTTCAGAAGTGATTCTTGTAGTTCCTTACCACTTCGTAATGTGATAACCTTCGCACTTTGTCTAGGAATAATCTTTGGTTGTGCCAAAAAATTCCCATAAAGTTACGCTTCCAATCGATTTATGGCAGTTGCCATTTGACTTATTTTGGTTTTCGATGTTCCTTTATTGATTTTCCATATTTTGGATACTCTCTTCAGTATTCCGCTGAAATGTCAAAGTGTTAGTCGCCAATGATTGAACTATATCATCCAAAGATGGCTTACCATCAGAATTTGCTATTACATTTTGATTTTGTCGAGGCACATATGATTGTCTATACTGCTAGAAATTCATGGTTTCTTGCTGCTCTTGAGGATTCCCATATTGCAAATTTGGGTGATAACGCCACCCCAGATTATAGGTGTTGAAAAATGGGTCGTACTTCCTTTGACTTGGCCCAGTAAATCCTCCCACGATATTCACTTGTTTTGTATTTTCGTCCTACAAACGCAGACATAAATCAGTTGAATGTCCTAACATTGAACATATTCCATATACATTTGCTTCTTCTTTCTTCGTAACCGCCAATTGTCATACCAAAGAAGTAAGGTCATCCAATCCTTTTTCCAACGTGGTCACATTCACTTCATTCACGCCTTTAATCCTTGCCTAGTACGTATTCTAAATTGTTGAGTGTTGAAAGCCATGTTCGCAATCAATTCCCTTATGGCCGCCGACATTTTATCAACCAAAGCACCATCACTTGCCGTGTCGATCATACTCCTATCCGAAAGCAAAAGTCCTTTATATAAATATTGAATCAGTAGCTAGTCGATTATTTGGTGGGTTGGACAACTAGCATAGAGTTTCTTGAATCTTTCCCAATACTCATAGAGTGTCTCTCCTGTGTTTTACCGAATTCTGTAAATTTCTTTCCAAATATTAGCTGCTCTCAATGCTCAAAAATATTTTTCAAAGAAAAACCTCTTCATTTTAGCCAACGTTTGCATGTTTTCTCTGGCTAAATAGTACAGCCAATCTTGAGCATCGTCTTTAAGGGAGAATGGGATGGCTCTTAGCTTAATCTGCTCTTTCGTCACATTCGTCGGCTTCATTCCCATGCAAACCACGTCGAATTCCTTCAAATGCTTGTACGAGTCTTCTCTTGTACAAGTCTTCTCCCAGTAAATCCCTGAAAATAGGTAATAAATGAATCAGCCTAGATTTTAATTCAAAAGTATTGTTATCACCTAAATTTGGAAAGTTAATGCAGTGGGGTTGTTGTGCGTCTGTGGGTGCGGCTAGTTCGTGAAGAGTTCAGTTTACTGCCATTCTTTTCATTTTCTGCATTTCTTTCTGATGTTTGTTCTGTTTCTACAGTCTTTTGGATGTCTTCTTAATCTCGAGATTGTACTACAAATTCTTTGATTGATTTGAATATGTAACATACATAAACCGTCAAAAATCATATTTATATTTTGAAAGCAGATATGGAAATTTATTTATCCTTGCACGTGCCCACGCTTAGCCTCTAAATTGTTGTCAAACTTGGAATTTCAGATTTTCTTCATTTCTTTTTCATCTTTTTTATTCAATTTCATCTCTAAGGTGTCAAACATCATCTGAGAACAATTATAATATAATTTCATTAATTTTGAATAATAATTTCAACACATTAAAGAGAATTAAATGCAAAATAAGCACAAATTGATAACCTAACATATATTGTTCAATTGCATCATCTTGTTTAGGCTAAACCCTTTGTCTGAGTACATTCTTCAATTTCATTGTATTTGTTAGACAAAGCCCTTTTGTTTGAGAACATTCCTCAATTACATCGTCTTGCTTAGACGGAATCCCTTTGTTTGAGTACATTTTTCAATTTCATCGTCTTGCTTAGACTTAATCACTTCGTCTGTTTCCTTCAGCATCCATCCATCTGTTCCCTTTAGTCTGATCCACTCAGAATTGATAGCTTCATCTAATCCATTTAGACTAGATAGCTTCATCTGATCCCTTCATACTTGATGCCTTCGTCTGATCCAATTAGACTTGATACCTTCTTCTGATCCATGCAGACTTGATAGCTTTGTTTGATCCAATCAGACTGATACCTTCATCTGATCCATTCAAACTAGATAGCTTTGTCTGATCTTTTCATACTTGATACCTTCGTTTGATCCAATCAGACTTAATACCTTCATCTGATCCATTCAAACTAGATAGCTTCGTCTGATCCATTCAGACTTGATAGCTTCGTCTGATTCATTTCAGACTTAATCACTTCGTCTGATCTCAAAGAATTAGTCATTTTGTTTAATTCATTTCAGACTTAATCACTTTGCCTTATCTCAGAGACTTAGTCATTTTGTCTAATTCATTTTAGACTTAATCACTACGTCTGATCCTCTAAGACTTAGTCATTTTGTCTGATTCATTTCAAGCGTAATCACTTCATCTAATTCATATAACTGAGACTTAGTCAATTTGTCTTATTCATTTCAGACTTAATCAATTCGTCTGATCCATTCATTCAACCTATTCGACTGTTCCATTCATCATTCATTCAACTGTTCCATTCATTATTGATTCGTCTGTTTCATTCATCCTCCATTCTTCTGGTCCATTCTCCTGATCCACTTTAAATGCTTCATCTTATCTAGCTTTTACTTGAGTATCGTCTTGACTAATGAATTGTGCCATATATATTGATCTGCACACTTAACAAATTCATCAAAACAATTCACACACTTCTGTTATTATTATTATCTAACTTTCATTAAAATCAATAGAAGAAGTGAAGTCTTCTTGACTTAACAGATCCATTTCACGTATGTTGTCCATTCAAAGGATAATTAAATATGAATACCTTTGAATGGTCAGATTCTTTTGGATACTTCTAATACGAAGGAGACTAAGTTACTTTTTGACTTAGTCTTTCCTTTAAAAATATCTTCTGCAAGCGTTTGTCCTTCATGGACTATTGATTCACTGAAACCTTCACTAAAGTTATACTTTGCTTTCATCTACCTTTTGCTACTCCAACTTTGTTATCTATTCTTTCTGCCTCAAGAAGGACCTAACCTAAACCACCTTCAAGATGATGTACGTGGGTGTATGAGACTTAGAACTTCTTGGAGTTTTTGAAAATTTTGGAGTTTTAGCAAGTAAGTATCTTGTTAATCTTTATGGGTTGAAGGAATATGAGATAAATTTGGTGATTTAATTGTCATTGAATGATCATGTGAAAATGGACATTTTTCATGTTCAACATGAATATGGTATGAAGATATGTATTTTTTTCATTTTTCAGCTTTAATAATCAATACATTATAAGGTAGTGTTAAAATGATTTTTGGATGTTATAAGATCTAGAAAATTGGAAGATAAGTGCTGGAGAATGTGGCTGTGACATGTTCACTAATTATGCTTCTGTGTCTTACACATTTCTTATTCTGTAGTTATCCAAATGGAATAATTTTTTATTTGGAGTAAACTAGAGACATAGGAATACAAATTACATGAAGAAATAGAATTTTGATACAGCCTCTAAGACTTTCAATTTCTGGAAGAAAGTTGAGTATGGTGTACTATTTTAGTATAAGAATAGTATGAGAATGTTGAGGTATAACTTTCAGATTATTGAATCAAATAGAATGATCTTGGTGTTATTAGAAACTTAAGAGGAAGCAAAACAATTTTCTAGAAGAAAGTGTTCTAAAATTCCCCCATTTACATTGTCTAAATGATCAGAAATAGTAGACCCGATAGTTAGTGTTTGGAGAAAAATTTGAAATGATTCATTGGGTTATAAAATTAGATTCAAAGTGTTTATTTAAGGTATGAACCCTAAGTATAAATGTTACTTAAGTGAGTTTGATATTGGATTGATAATGTGATGAGAATAATGGAAAAATACCTGAAAATTTCATTGAATATGCATTGTACATATTCTATACACACATGTGCATAAATGAATGCTTATGATTGTGCAATTTATTAATGTGTGTGTGCAATGTGTATATTGCATAATTGTGATGTTCAGGTTAAATGTTCACATACAAATGTTTCCAGATCACGGAAGCACTTGTTAATCTGGAGCGTATTGTGAGTAGACTTAAATGGTCTTACTTTACTGTTTGTTTGTTTATATTGTGAATTAAATGATTATAATGGTTTGAAAGAACTTGGAATGTGAAATATGTCTAAAGTGAATATGAAATAAATGTTTTGGATGAATTGTATATGGTATGTGATTGAGTTAGCTATCGAGGATGGTCACTCACTGAGTTCGCAAAACTCACCCAAAATTTGCAATTATTTTTCAAGCTCTGAAGAGTTACCCCGTTAGGCTAACGGGAGTATAGCCACTACATACAAGTAAGAGATAGAGGTCGGGATTAGTTTGCATCTATATTTGTATTTTTTTAATTTGTAACAAATTGTGTATTTCAAAATTTTTGTGCAATATATATATGAAAGATTTTTTCAATGAAATGTAATAACATTATAAATACAAATATTTTTGTATGTAGTCGGCCTAAATGGTTATTGTAATTATAATGATTGTATTATTGTGATTGAAAAAGTTTCTGAAATAAGGTGGGCCTAATTTTATAATTGATTTTTGTGTATATATTTGTTGTTTAAAAAAATTTGTAATGAGATTTTACTAACTGACTATGCTAGCATGCCACCCTCATGGGACAAGTTCTCAGACATCACTGAGGATGTCGGGTACGTATCTTGCGAGAGTAGGGTGTTACAAGTGTAGATGGGAAGTGGCAGCACTTTAAGACCAAAATGATAGTAGCGTGGAGAGAAAACATAGTCTACATTTTACGTAAACCACACTGCATTTTTATAGGATGCCCTTCAAAAACATTTGCGTTTCATTCAGACATCTTGTGAAAATGCAGAAGTTTCCATAAGCTGTCAATTTTGTTGGAGGGTTTTAAAAGAAGAGTGAATAGTATGCTTGGCCGATTTATTTGTAACATCACATGAATAGTAGCGTGATAATATTATAGAGAAGGTTGTAACAGAGAAACAAAAGGAGGTGCAGTGAAAAGAGCACCTTGGGGTCTTCGGTAGAGTTATTAATGTGGCTTAAGCATTTTTTCAAGAGAGACCCATAGAGGGCTAGACATCCCGATGCCAGTTCAAAGGTGACGTTGACGCTGACAACCTGGGTTAAACATTTCTATCATATTTTTATTATTTCTTTCTATCCTATTGAATTGATTATGTTATCCTAGGCATATAGACTTAGGTTATGTATGGATAATCAGATTTCATTATTATTTATGTATAAACTCATTGGGTATTGAGAAAGGATGATTTTAATGCATTCATTGAATCATTTTTTTTGCAAACCTAGGGCTAGAATTTTGATATAATCTGTAATTATTATGTTCAAATTCATGTGTAGCGACTAATGATTCGTAATCATTAAGGATAATATAACCTAGGTTAAATGATGCATGGTATGTGGTTGTTGCCTTGATTAATCGTTTTTCTTAATTCGTAATACTACTACCTAATTAAATCAAGAGATTGTATCCTAGGTTATTCAATGGTTAGGTTTAATTAACAATCGTATCTAGATTAAACAAAACCTAAAGGAAAACTTGAGCTAATTATTAACCCACGATTAATAGTTGCTAGGAGAGGTTTGACAACAACAAATCAATGAAATATGCTTAATTAGAGTGTAGGCCAAGATTGAACCAAAGAACCAGGTCCTTACCGAATTTCCCACTTTTATCATTTTCACATGATTTCTTTAATTTGTTTTTATTATTCTAGTTTCATTTTATTTTCTTATTCCAAAAATCCAAAACCCCCTAACCCAAACACTAATTAATTTCATTTTATAAACTTTATGCACACTTTTTTTGGGATCGACCTAAACTCAGCACTACTATAGTAGTAGTTTGGTTATTTTATTTTGACTAGCGTCATGACGTGTGGTCAATTTTGGCATCGTTACATTAACTTATTAGGTAGTAATTTTTACATTAACTCTTATTCTCAATCCTATAATTAAGGTTGGACTGATCAACCTAACTTTGGTTATGGATGGGATAATCATCATAATTATTTCTATGATAGTTTGCAGCACACACAACAATTCCCATGTGGACTAGAAGCTTCTTGTTAAAACTCAGGTACATCTTTGGGAGAATTGATGAATGTTGTGATTGCTAATAGTCTTAAATTTCAACAGGATATGTAGCAGCTTCAAGAGAGTATACAACAACTTCAACAAAATACCCAACGGTTCCAGCAAGAAATGAGCCATATAACATCTAGAAACTAAAACTTAGTAAGCCAAATGGGTGAGATGGCAGCGAGGATTGAGTACTTAGAATCACAAATGGAAGAACCATATCAACCCGAGGTATACCCAATGGATGTTAGTATGGAAATCTTATAGAGTGATGAGGAGCTTGAGAATTTGAAGAGCACTACTCAAGGAATTGCTTCTGTAGAAGAAGTTGAGGAGGAGCTTGAAGTAGAAAAAGATACATCTTTTAGCTCAGAGGTAAAAACTAAGTTCATAATTATTGTTGAGACTAACTTTTTCCTTTTACCTAGCAGGTTAGAGGAATTAAATAAAGAAGAAAAAGGCAAAGAGACGTTCAAAATATTTTCGGAGTGTATAAACTCAGTTGAGATTGAGAATCTGAAGGTAAGGGAAATGTTGAATAGGGATGATGATCAACTAAGGCCTTATCTAGAACAACCTCGTGTGGAAGTAACACTAACTATAATAATTGAAGATCACAATTTTGTCACGTGAGAAAAGTATCGAATCGAGCCAGAGACCCTAAACTAAGGCTTTTCTTGAGAGGCAACCTAAGGGAAATAAATTTCTTTTCTTTACATTTTCACATTTCATTTTATAGGAATGTGTGTTCTTTGTTGGTTTGCTTCTTGCTTGTTTTAAATTTTCAGCCAAAATGAGAGAAAGAATAAAACAAGCAAATGAAAATTTTCTTGTTTTCTATTGCTTCTAAGATTAAATAATCATAAGTAGATAATGAATTGACTAGAGAATTTCATAACTTTAGCATATTTTTACTTTTTTGACTGGTCGATGTGCATTATCTTTAGAAGAGTAGTGACTAATGGTAGGCAAAGCTGGTGAGAATTTGAGTCTTATTAGACTGACACATTCCTTTCAGTCTCATTGTCTTTTGATAATGTGTGACCTTTATAACATGTACTTCCAAAATTTGCCTTGAATTTCTATTTGAGACCACATTTTTATCATATACATTAACATGGATATGATTAGGCATTCTTTACTTTTCTGAACTTCATTAGCCAAATAGCCTACCTATTATATGATTTTCCTTTTTGATAAGCCCCTTTGAGCCTCATTAGCCTTTCTTTTTCTATCAACCATATTACATGCTTTATACTTAAACAAATGTCCTACCCAAGCCATAAACCTAGTGGAACATTTATGATTGGTGAGTTTATTGATGAACAAAGGTGTAAGTGTGGGGGTATACATATGTGTGGGTTGGTTAATGTTGGGATGTTTTGTTATGTCTTATCATTGAAATTCCCATGTTAATGTAGTTTCTTTTAATGTTAAGAAAAAGAAAGGTAAAGAAAGAAAGCAAAGAGAAAAGACAGAAGCACATGAAAAGAAAAGAAAATGAAAATGAAAGAAATAGAGAAAAAAGAAAATTAATGAAAATATTTTTTGTTTAAATAATTTTATCAAGGAGGAAGTGCATATGATTTTGCAAAGTTATTCATGATTAATGCATCTTCCTAGAGTTATAATCAATGTGTTATTTGATTATGTTGAATATGAGGTAGATGTTCTTGGAAGGTTCATTCTTATGGTTTCAATGTATTATTGGCAAAAATTATATAAGTGATTCCTTCACATTGATATATGCTTCATGTGGTTTCTGTGTGAGAGCTGAGTGAGGTTATGAAATATAAATACTACATTCATCATAGCTAACAGTACCTAGTTTTTTATAAGTGTTGCTTTGTTTTTCTAGCTTAATAGCTTTCATCCTACTTGACCCAAATACATCTGACTTACCTTTGCCCACATTACAACCTTGAAAAGTCCTTTGATCCATGATTTTGCATATGAACATTAATGGTGAAAAAATGAAACAATATGTAAAGTTGTGGAATGATATGATCATAAATGGTGTTGAGTATACCTGTGGATATATTTTAGTTAAAGATATTTTCCAAGTCTACCATTAGATTGCTTAGTATTTGGAGGTATTGAATGTTAATTGATCATGAGTAAAAGCTTGGAATATTGAGTTCTTGCTATGATTTTTGAAAGTCATTCATCTTTGTTTATGATTATGTATTCTTAGAACATATGAGAAATAAGTCAATGCCCTTGTGTCTTTGAGCTTTATTTTAATATTTTGCCTGAGGACAGCCAAAAGTTATATGTGGGGGAAATTGATAGGTGCTTAATTAATTATGAAATTATTCTATAATACTTAACAATTTATTGACATGAAATTGCTTAAGATACTCACTTTGACTTAATATGATTTTAGGCATAATTCCAAAGCAAAGAGGTTAAAGTCAATTGAAAGTATAATATTTGGACTATTTTTCGAAGATTAATATTCACTTGTTTTTATGGAGAAAGAAAAAGAAAATTAGAAAATAAAAGGAAGATGAGAAAAATGGAAAAAAGAAAAAAAGAAGAAGAAGAATCGTAGAAAGTATGTTTAGCAAATGAATGTTTTTGTTATGCAACAACAAATAATGGAACAGTAAAAGCATGGAGACAACAAAAAAGGAAGAGAAGAGGCTACTGCGAAGAAGCGAAACACGACGCATAAGGTCGATTAAATTAAGAAGCAAAATGACGTAGCAGCGCAAATAGGAAGCAGCAGCACTTCAAGACCGAAATGACAGCAGCGTTGAGAGAAAACGTAGTCAACGTTTCATGCAGACCACGTCTGCACTTTTGCAAGATGCCCTATAGAAACATCTGCATTTTATGTGGATGTCTTGCCAAAACGTAGACGTTTCCATAAGCTGTCAATTTTGCTGAAGGGTTTTAAAAGAAGAGTGAACAGTATGCGTGGCCTCTTTATTTGTCACATCACATGATAAGTAGCGTGAGAATATTAGAGAAAAACTTACGACATAGAAACAAAAGGAGGTGCAGCGAAGAGAGCAGCCAGGTGTCTTCGATAGGATTATTAATGGGGCTGAAGCATTTTTTTCGGAAAGACTCATAGAGGGTTAGACATCTCGACACCAGTTTAAAGGTGAAATTGATGCCAACGACTAGGTTAAGCATTTATTTCATATTTTTGTTGTTTCTTTCTCTCCTATTGAATTGATTGTGTTATCCTAAGTATATATAGATTTGAGTTGCGTATAAATAATTGAATTTTTGTTATTATTCGGTTATTTGTGTATAAACTCATTGATTATTGTGAAAGGATAATTTTAATGCATTCATTGAATCGTTTATTTACAAACCTAATTTTAAAATTTCAATATAATCCGTAATTGTTATATTAAAATTTATGTGTAGTGACTAATGATTCGTAATTAATAGAGATAACATAACCTAGGTTAAATGGCACATCGTATGTGGTTGTTACCTTGATGAATTGATTTTCCTAATTCGTAATGCTATTACCTAATTAAATCAAAAGATCGTATCCTAGGTTATTCAATGGTTAGATTTAATTAACGATCGTATCTAGATTAAACAAAACCTAAGAGAAAACTTAGGTTAATTATTAACCCACGATTAATAGATGCTAGGAGAGGTTTGAGAACAACAAAGGGTGTAAGCTGAGATTGAACCAAAGAATCAGGTCTCTACCGAATTTTCCACTTTTATCATTTTTTGCATATTTTTTTATTTTGTTTTTTTACTCTAGTTTCATTTTATTTTCTTAATCCGAAAATCCAAATCCCCCAAAACCTAAACACCAATTAATTTTGTTTCATAAACTTTACACGCACTCTGTATGAGATCGATCTAAACTCACCACTACTATAGTCGTAGTCTAGTTATTTTATTTTGACTAGCGTTATGACGCGCTATTAATTTTGGTGTTTTGCATATATATTTTTTAATTGGTTTCTTTTCAATTATTTTGTGATCCTTTCATTTTCTATTTCATGTTTATGAAAAAATTAATTAAAAAATCATAGATGGAAGTAGTTTTTACTTTAACTCTTATTTTCAATCCTATAATCAAGGTTGGACTGATCAACCTAAGTTTGGTTATGGCTGGCATAATCATCATAATTAGTTCTATGATAGTTTGCAAGATACACAACAATTCTTGTGTGGACTAGAAGCTTTTTGTCAAAACTCAGGTACATCTCTAGGAGAATTGATGAATGTTGTGATTGCTAACAATCTTCAAGTTCAACAATGCATGCAACAGCTTCAAGAGAGTATGCAATAACTTCAACAGAATACCCAACAGCTCTAGCAGGAAATGAGGTATATAACATCTAGAAACTAAAACTTGACAAGCCAAATGGGTGAGATGGTAGCAAGGATCGAGTATTTACAATCACAAATGGAAGAGGAGCAACCATATCAACCCTAGGTATATCCAATAAACGTTAGTGCAGAAATCTTACAGAGTGATGAGGAGCTTAAGAATTTGGAGAGCACTACTCAAGGAATTGCTTGTGTGAAAGAAGTTGAGGAGGAGCTCGACGTAGAAAAAGATACATCTTTTGGCTCAAAGGTAAAAATTGAGTTCGTAATTATTGTTAAGACTGACTCTTTACCTTTACCTAGCAGGTTAGAGGAAGTAAATGAAGAAGAAAAACGCAAAAAGATGTTCAAAATATTTCCAGAGTGTATGAACTTAGTCGAGATTGAAAATCTAAAGATAGGAAAGACGCTGAATAGGTATGATGATCAACTAAGGCCCTATCCGAAATAACCTCGTATGGAAATGGCATTAACTGTAATATCTGAAGATCATAAATTTGTCACGTGAGGAAAGTATAGAGTTGAGCCAGAGACCCTAAACCAAGGTGCATCTTGGGAGGCAACCTAAGGGAAGTAAATTTCTTTTTTTTACATTTTCTCATTTCTTTTTATATACATATGTGTTCTTTGTTAGTTTGTTTCTTGCTTGTTTTAAGTTTTCAGACAAAATAAGAGAAAGAATAAAACAAACAAACAAACATTTTCTCATTTTCTATTACTTCTGGGATTATATCGTCATGAGTAGATAATGAATTGACTAGAGAATTTTATAACAACTTTAGCATGTATTTTTACTCTTGTGATTTGTCAATGTGCATTATCTTTAGAAAAGTAGTAACTAATGGTAGACAAAGCTGGTGAGAATTTGAGCATTATTAGACTGACACATTCATAGCAGTCTCACTGTATTTTGATAATGTGTGACCCTCATGACATGTACATTCTAATTTGGCCTTGAATTTTTATTTGATACCACATTTTTATCGCAAGCATTAATATGGATATGATTAGGCAGTCTTTGCTTTTCTACACTACATTAACCAAATAGCCTACCTATTATATGATTTTCCTTTCTAATAAGCCCCTTTGACCCTCATTAGCCTTTTTTTCTATCAACTATATTACATGCTTTATCTTCAACCAAGTGTCCTACCCAAGCCATAAAGCTAGTGGAACACTTATGATTGGTGAGTTTGTGAATGTACAAAAGTGTAAGTGTGTGGGTTAGTTAATATTGGAATCTTTTGTTATGTCTTATCATTAAAATTCTCATGTTAATGTAGTTTCTTTTAATGTTACAAAAAAGATTGGAAAAGAATGAGAGAAAAGAGAAAATAGAAAAGCACAAGAAAAGAAAAGAAAAGAAAGAAGAAAGAAGAAAAAAAAAGAAATTTTTTTTGTTTAAATAAATTTATCAAGGAGCAAGTGCATATAAGTTTGCAAAGTTATTCATGATTAATGCATCTTCCTAGAGTTGTAATGAATGTATTATTTGAGTATGTTGAATATGAGGTAGATGCTAGCTTGGAAGATTCACTCTTTTGGTTTCAATGTATTGCTAGCATAAATAGTATGAGTGATTTCTTCGGATTGGTATATGCTTCATGTGGTTTGTGTGTGAGAGCTGAATGGGGTTGTGAAATATAAATGTTATATTAGTCATAGCTGACGGTACCCAGTTTTTTATGAGTATTGCTTTGTTTCACTAACTTAATGGCTTTCATGCACTTGACCCAAATATATCTCACCTTACCTTTTCCCACATTACAACCTTGAATAGTCCTTTGATCCATGATTTTGCATGTAAACATTAATGGTGGAGAACTGAAATGATATGCAAAGTTGTGGAATGACATGATCATGAATGATGCCTTGGAATGTTGAGTTCTTGCTATGATTTTTGAAAGTCATTCATCTTTGTTTATAATTATGTATTCTTAGAACATATGGGAAATAAGTCAATGTTTTTGGGTGTTTGAGTTTAATTTTAATGTTTTACCAGAAGACAGAAAAAAGCTAACTGTGGGAGAAATTGATTGGTGCTTAATTAATTATGAAATTATTCTATAATACTTAGTGATTATTGACATGAATTTGCTTAACATACTCACTTTGACTTAATATAATTTTAGGCACAATTCGGAAGAAAAGAAGTTAAAGTGAATCAAAAGTACGATATTTGGGCCATTTTTAGAAGATTAATATTCACTTGTCTTCGTGGAGCAAGAAGAAGAAAATTAAAAGACAAATGGAAGACAAGAAAAATGGGAAAAAAAAAAGAAGAAGAATCATAGAAAGTATGCTTGGCATGTGCATGTTTTTGCTATGCAACAATAAATTTTATAGAGCAGTAAAACAGTAGTGTGGAGACAACAAAAGGGGATGAGAAGAGGCTACTAGGAAAAAGAAAAAGGCGGTGCATAAGGTGGATTAAAACAAGAAGTAAAATGACGTAGTAGTGTAGATGGGAAGCAGCAGTACTTCAAGACCGAAATGACAACATCATGGAGAGAATACCACATCTTCATTTCACGCAGACGTCTTGTAGAAACACAGACAACCATGTTTATGTCATGCAGAAACACAGACATTTCCATAAGTTGTCAATTTTGCTAGAGGGTTTTAAAAGAAGAGTAAACAGTATACGTGGCCAATCAATGTTTATTTGTCATATCACATAAACAATAGTTTGAAATAGAATATTAAAGAGAAGCTTGCGACAGAGAAACAAAATGAGGTGTAGTGAAGAGAGCAGCTAAGGGTCTTCGGTAGGGTAATGGGGGATGAAGCATTTTTTCAGAAGAGACCCATGGAGTGCTAGACATCTCGACACTGGTTTAGAGGTGACATTGACACCATCGACCCAAGTTAAGCATTACTTTCATATTTTTGTTATTTCTTTCTCTCCTATTGAATTTATTTTGTTATCCTAGGCATATGGATTTAGGTTATGTATGGATAATCAAATTTTCATTATTGTTTAGTTATTGGTTTATGAACTTATTGGGTATTATAAAAAGATAATTTCAATGCATTCATTGAATTGTTTATCTGCAAACCAATTACTAGAATTTTGATATAATCCATAATTATTATGTTGAAGCTCATGTGTAGCGATTAATGATTCATAATCATTAGAGATAACGTGACTCAGGTTATATGAAACATCGTATGTGGTTGTTGCCTTGATTAATCAGTTTTCCTAATTTGTAATGCTACTGCTAAATTAAATCTAGAGATCGTATCCAAAATTATTCAATGGTTAGGTTTAATTAACGATTGTATCTTGATTAAAAAAAACTAAGGGAAAACTGGGGTTAATTGTTAACCCACAATTAATAGTTGCTAGGAGAGGTTTGAGAATATCAAATCAATGAAATATGCTTAATTAGGGTGTAGGCTAAGATTGAATCATAGAATCAGATCCCTATCTAATTCCCTACTTTTATCAATTTTTGCACATTTTCTTTAATTTGTTTTTGTTAGTCTAGTTTCATTTTATTTTCTTATTCCAAAATCCAAAACCCCCCAAACCTAAACACTGATTAATTTCATTTCATAAACTTTGCACACACTCTTTGTAGGATTGACTTAGACTCACCACTGCTATAGTAGTAGTCTGGTTATTTTATTTTAACTAGCATTACAATGTGCTATCAAATATTCTTCCATTTATAACCCTCAAGATCTATCTTCTCTTTGAACTTGAATGAGATATTTCTGGAGCACGTTCTAGACGAAACCAACCTAATATATAAGCTATTTTAGATCATTTTCAAATTAAACCCATAACTTTAGTATAAAACTATGCTATTGTTATGTGTTACAAAATTTTCAGAACTTCACTCATAGATTATTGACAATTATGATGTAAGTTCTTTGATCAACTCCCTTAGCTCTAGGCTGGAGGCTACCTCCTTTATCTGTAACGTTTACCCATGATATCTCTGTCGATATAGGGGTGGTGGATGCTGGATGCTGTAGTAGCGCTTACATAAGGTGACTGTACAAGGACTATAAGTCTGGAAGGTAATGCCTATCTGGAGGTGCAGTAGCTGGATATACAACACCTGATTCTATAGCATCTACAGAATGTGATCCTTCACCTGGACCAGCATTGGTTGGTCTAAATGGTGGTATCCTGACCCTTAGCCGCATCATTTCCTGTTTTCTTTTTGTGGCATATTTTTGACCTAAAATTCACATTTTATTGATTATTCCAATAATAGAACAATATAAATTAAATATATTGATAATGAAATAATATATTTATTCACATAATATTCTATTACAATCACAAATTAATAGATATCATCATTTAATTGTAAATTAAAATCATTATCAACTTTTTTTTTGAAAAATTAGATTCAAACTTAGGCTTCTCTTTAGATCTCTCACTCTCCTAATTCTCTCTAGATAAAATTTCAACATATTCATTATTTGGATTGTTCAAAGGTTCAATCTCGTTATATGTTACAAATATAGGTTCAATCTCGATATATGTTACAAATACATTTATTTCAGAAACATCTTCCTGAAATACATCACTTTCAATTCTCTTATTTTCTCCTTTTCCATGTAATTCAAAAACACTTTTAGGTTTTACTTTGCAAATGGCCAACCAATCTGACTTATCATGTCATAAGCTGGAAAAAGGAACATAATACACTTGAATCATTTGGCAATCGCCAACTCAAAAGGTTCACATTGTCTAAATCTTCTTTGCTAGTTGATTTTAATCAAATTGTATCGGCTGTGAACTTTTGTTTAACATTAGGAGTTGGATCAAACCATTCACACTTAAATATCACACTTTGTTTTATTAACAATGCAGGGTACTGAATTTTAAGTATCTCAATAATTTTACCATAATAATCAATCAATCCTCCCTATATACAAACCTCACTATTTACTATTGCGATGCTATGATCATGATATTCTATATCAAATTTATATCCATTAATAAAATACAACATATATGGTTTAACAATTGGCAAAGTTTCTTTTACAAAATCATATATGAACTTGTTCTCTATTGGATTTTCCAAGGCCTACACAAAAAAATAAAATATTATAATTTCATTTAAACATTTTGATCTGATAATATAATCATTTCAATTATTGCAAATTAAAAGTTACATATTTCTTGAATCATCGAGAAAAGTGTCTTTCAACTTCTTTATTGATATCATCTTATATTTTTTGGGGCATTATCTCACGTATCTATTCCTCGTATAATCTAAAAGGATTATTATGTATTATAGTTATGAACAACACTAACTTCGAAAACAATTTCAAAATCAATTTAAACTTACTGCACGAAAGGTCCTCTTGACAATTCAATAAAATGTAACCATGGGCAGCCTCTATTTCTTCTTCTGTTAATATTCTTCTTGCTAACTGTCCATACATTCATCTAGGATATGTGAAAACAGATAAGTTAACATCAATATCACTCGTTTCTCCCCCATCATCATTACGAGGAACTTTTCTTTCACTTTTTTATACATGAAACTTAAAATAATGTGAACAAAATGTACTTGCTTCCTCCACTAAATAAGCATTATATATCGAACCTTTAACTCTAGCCTTATTTTTGACATTATTCTTCAAATGATGCAAATACCCACATTACAAATAGGGCTATTACAATTTTGTGATTAAAACAGGCTATAAGTTTTATTTAAATATTAACTATATTATCTCTCAAATGGATACATCCATCGATATTGAACTGGACCAGCAAGTTTAGCCTTATATGTTAAATGTATGGGTAAATGCTCTATACAGTCAAAGAAGCTTTGAGGGAAATTTCCTTCTAGTTTGCACAAGATAACTAGAATTTCCCTTTCTAGTTTTTCCATTTCAACCAACTTTATTTTAGATGATGTTAAGTTTTTGAAAATCAAACTTAATTTTTTTATTGCTTCCTAAACCTTATTCGGTAGC